>OZ024909.1:17053704-17151204 GCA_964017125.1 Flabesymbios commensalis
AAAAACTTAACTTAACACAACCTATTTTATCAAATTTAAGGGACCTTTAACCCTATAGCCACCGGTCCCAATAAAATTCGTTTTTCTTATTTTTTATCAGCACATGCAATAACAGCTTTTGCACACGTTAAATATAAAACGTGACATCAATCAGCAAGTATTCAAAATCGTTGACCTCCATTTTGTCAAATCTGAATAATTTTCATTCACTTCCAGCTGTGGATCGCGTCAGCGAGACACAACTTCAAGTGGGTGAAAATTACATTGGCGGAGGGTCAGGCTAATCTGGCTAGGCACCTGTTTCGAACCCGCATGAAGTTGTTATTGTGTACAACTATTCAGTCCTTATTGTGGTGTATTTAATGGGTCGTGAATTACCTCGCAATGTTATGTAGATCACGGATATTAACGTTTATTTATCGGGGTGGGCTGTTTCACCAGCCCTATTATCCAATGAATTCTGGCACAGCGTCATACAAAAACACCAATTCTATTTATTTTGCAGAACATTATTACAATAATTAAAAGCATGTCATTTCGCCTTCTTTAGTTGTGTTGTTATAATAAAAATAATTATTTCATAACATAATTATATACAATATTTAAGCCATTTAAAAGCTGATTCAGACTGAAATGGTTAAAATGATAGTATATATTTGTTTTCATATTATGATATTATACAGATGATGGGCTATCTTTATACAACAACTCGAATTATATTCACATATTATATAACGTATAATTATAGGCCGAATATAAGGCGTTTATCAGGTACGGGTCAAACCGTTAATAAAAGGCCGCCCACTTAAAAACTACCGTGAGTTTATAAACACTCGCAGCGCACTAACGGCAAGTGTTTATAAACACCCGGGCGTTTATAAACGGTCGGCCTTGTTCACTTGTATACTGCCGCGCAAAGCCAAAATACAGTATCTGCTCACTTGTTAAGTAAGCAGATACTGCCTTTTGGCTTTCCACGACAGTATAGCAAAGGCACCAGCCCTATAAAATTACGAGTTACAGCGCTTAACCTAATACGAATTTGCAATATGAAGAAGCAGGTTAGTTAACTATATAATAATCTACATTTCAGTCGTTTTTGTAAGGTAAATTCCCGTAGAACTTACATAGGAAGTGAGAAGTGAGACTGGATTGGAAGTGAGAAGTGAGACTGGATTGTATCTCTGTTTTGTGCACTTAATCGTGTGTACAAAAAATTGACACAGAAAATGCAAATTACGCATATAATTTGACCATCACTATACGTACTACCTCGTGGAATTAGCGGACTGTAGCGACAACGTATACATTGATCAGTGGTCAGGATATCTATTTTTAGTGATTTTAACTGATTAAAGCATCGTATTTCATAGATTTTGCTTCCCAAGTTCATCACTAAGTAGTTATGTGTTGTGTCAATTTATGCAATATACCAAATCTGGTATAATTAGGGGAAAATACCTCATATTATGGAATAAAATGTACAGTTAACAAGTCATAATGTCAACCTTTTATAAACGCCCGGGTGTTTAAAAACACTCCCCGGAAATACGCTGCGAGTGCTTGTAAACGCACGGGCGTTTTTAAATGGGTGGCTATTCATAAACGGCTGGACCCGTACCTGTTTATAAAACATGACTAATTTTATTAAAACCCAGAGCTGATTAAAACACTTGTCCACTTCAATGCCTGTTAGTTTATGTATATTCACCAGGTGGCGCTTTTCCTTACCATTTCAGAGATCTCTGTAAGGGGCGCAATGCTTTCTGGGTATACCTTACGTAAAATGGTTGACGTCAGAGATTATGCAGAGGATGTTCACCTGAGCGACATCTATGTGTGGAAAATGACAGTAGACCACTACTTAATATACCCCAGGAAACACGAGACGTTGAGTCAATGCTCATTTAATGTTGGACCATCGTCTTCGACGCTAGCCCAATTTTAAAGCGAACATTAGATCAGAATATATTGTGTTTACTGGTAATAATAATAATCAAAAGTTACGTAACACCGTCAGTAGCGATAATAATCAGAGCAGAGCATGGAAGCCATGTGGGAGCCCCCTCCTCCAGAAGACGTTCAAGCTGCTTTGATGTTCAACATAAACTTACAACGCTGAATCAATTTTGTATAAATCATGGGTGATTCATGGGTATATTTGTATAAATCAAAGGGTTTTTAAATTTCAAATCATCATAAATATCTTAGTCAGCTCTTTCCGCTTCATTTGAATACCTATGTTATGGGTCTACGGCCATTATAAATGTTTTAATTCTTTCAGTGCAAGGACCGTTTTATACGTCATAATGACGTCTACAGACGTCAGATTTTGACGTATAAAGACAGTCCCCGCACTGAAAGGGTTAAAGGGACACAACTCACCAAATAATTTTAGTCTAAACTTATCGGGGGTAGTAGCAATGACGACTGGATAATTTTATTTTAAATTGCCAAAAGATCATTAGTCGAATAATATTTAAAAAATAAAAGTTGAAATTTAATGACAGTGAATGCACCTGACAAAGTTGAATTTTTGCCAGCCATGACTAAATCTCTGTGGTGGGCTGGTCCCACTTTTTACCACAAAATTAATAATTTGAATTTTCACCCACTTGAAGTTGTGTCTCGCTGACGCAACCCACAACTTCAAGTGGGCGAAAATTATCCAGAATTGACAAAATGTAGGTTAACTCAAATCTTGCTGATTAATGCCAGGTTTTATCTCTAATATGTTTAAAAGGTGGTACTCAATGTGCTAATATTTTTTTTCAGCCGAATATAATCAGGACCGGCGTTTGAAGGGTTGAAGAATAATGACGCGACAGGTTGGATAAAATAGTTGAGGGATTGTTATGACATTCAGCACATAAAAAAGGGCTTCAGTGGTGAAATGGTTAACCCTTAAAGCGCTGAATTATTTTCGAATAAACCAAAAGACGACCACCGCACTGAAAGAATGTAAATATTTATAGTGGCCGTAGACCTATAACATAGGAAGAGAAGCAGAAAGAACCAAGTAAGCATTTATGATAATTTCAAATTAAAAAAAATCTTAAAAATTCTTAAAAATGTCTATCTCGCTATAATATCATGTTACTAGGCCCGGCTGCAGGCCGGTAACCTATTAAGTTTGTTTTGTCAGAGTTTGTGTCCTACTTAAGGGGAAAAGGGGTGCTGTGTGTGGGAAACAGTTGACAGTTCTGTACACCGGTCCTTATGAACATGCTCAATATAACGTTTGAGGTCCCTAGGTTAAATACTTTCGTTTATAAAAAGTGTTCAGATAAAATATACCTTCATGATTAAAGGATTTCGATTGAAATAATGTTGGCCCAGTGTCGCAGACAGTGGCCCAGCATTACATCATCAGGCCAATGTATCGTGTTACCTGGTGTTTCTGGCGCCGAGATGGAAAGTGTCACCCGCATAATCACCCCTATGCAGCAGTCAGAAACACGATACAATTATCCAATGGTGTTCTAATGTCGGGCCAGCGTCGAAGACTGTGGGTCAACATTGATACAGCATTGGGTGAATGCCAAGTGTTTGCGCAAAGTATACAGCAAACCCAGTGATGGCTTAGTGTTGCGCCAGCGTCGTAGACGATTGACCGGCATTGAACCAGCAATGGGCTGCGACGCTGGCCCAACATTGAACTGGAATTTGGTAGGTAGGCCTACATCCTCTATACGAGGTACATTGTAGACAAATATTGAATGAATGTTGTCAGCACCGGCAATGGTGGTGGAAGAAATATTGAAAAATATTAGGCTGATCTTTTGTCTACAGCTACAGACCAAAGCTGGGCCTCGGAGTTCAGGAACACCTGTTCTAGTTACTATTAATATCACTTATCCACCGCCCGCTCAATTGATAATAATTAGTTTTCATGGCAACAGGACGTATGTCAAGGCTACTATGTCCAGAATTATTTTATATAGACACCCCTTTTTTGCCAAAAAAAGATAGACATAACCCTTTCCAGATATAATTGCGTCGTCGTGATGATGAAGTATTCCTTGATTCTATCGTGATATTAGTTAAATGTCTTGTGAATGAATAAATATATATGCATATTAGATACATTCGATGAACATGAAACCAATCAAGGTGTCACAAAAAATACAGTGCCGGTCTTGTTGACAGACATTGGACAACATAATTCGTCTCCTTGGATATGAAAGGGTGTATCTGCCACTTTACAAAGTGGCGGATACACCCTTTTATATCCAAGGAGACAATAATATGGAGTTATCACTTTGAGATGAGGGCTTCTTTTTTATCTCTATGAGCACCTGTCACTAAACATTCTAACTTTGACCTTATCTTTCTCTCTGTTCCATTAGAAAATGAAATGAATCGGGCTTTAGGCCACCTTTGTGCACGTATAGGCTAAACTGGGCCAGGAGAACCTCCTGAGGCTGTTCCATTAGAAAAGTTAGGATCAATCCCAACTTTTCTAATGGAACAGATAGAAAGCTAACATAAGATCAAAGTTGGGATGTTTAGCAAGATGTGCCTCGGAGCAGATGAAAAAGTATATTTTCCATGTGTAGGTTTTTTTCCCTTTAGTGATTTCACTAAGTAGATTTCATCCACCCCCCACTCCGTGTCATACTACACATAATTTCATATTGAATGAGATTTGTCGTTTTTAGCGTCTTCTTTGTTGTTTGTGGGCTATCCATTAGCGAAAGAAAAGAAGCAATATTTCTTAGTTTCGCGTTACCAAGAATATAAAAAACGTATTACAGTAATAGATAAATTAGACTACCGGTATTTGGTCGGCCGTTCCAAATCACCATACATTGATCTTCCTCGCCAGCTGGACCAATCAGAAGCCCAGCAAACACGAGACTTGGATCCTAAACTAGTTTAATGATCTGCCACCGTCTGCGACGCTGGCCCATCATTAAACTAACATAGGATTAACGTTGGTCTCGTGTTCGCTGGGAAAGTACATCAAGCTATGTGATAAATCTAACAGAAACCATGGGAAATTTAATGCGGGCTTCAAAGTGACATCACTCCTATCTTGTCGTCATGCCTGTCCGATTTACAATGACAATGCAACATCACATTCTTTTATGAAATTACTACCATCCAAATATTTGGCTCTGCAAGAATTAGGGAAATTTCTTCAAAATCTACAAATATTGTACACTAGGTTATCAGTTTTCACACAGTCACCCCACAGACATTTGTGACACGAGTGAATACATATTGCAGAAATGGGCGTGATATCTATTGGATGATGATACTTTAATTAATCACATGCTTCCTTTAATTCCTAAAGAAGTAAGAGAACTGCGCACCCGGCGTACGTTGTAGTGAATGATTCTGAAATGTCCATCTCTTCATTGCTATATACACAGGCTCCCAGTTCTGCTTCTCATGCCTGTATTTGTGTCTTGTGACACGGGTGAACAAATAATGCAGAAATGGGCGTAATATCTATTGGGTGAAAATACTTTAATTAATTACATGTTTCCTTTAATTTCTAATGAAATAAGGAAATTTCTTCAAGATCTACAAATATTGTACACTGGGTTATCAGTAAATCTCACAGTCACCCTACAGACATTGGTGACCCGAGTGAATAAATATTGCAGAAGTGGGCGTAATATCTATAAAGATACTTTAATTAATGCCATGCTTCCTTTAATTTCTAATTAGATTGAGAGATTAATTTTTTACTAAATATAGAAATGCATACATGATACTGAACTACGCGCTTGTACTCCTAAAGATGATAAAACCTCAGTCCTGCGTCTCATGAGAGAAACCACAGCGGCTCAGTGTGAGCTTATACAGTCCTGCTCTATTACTTATTATGCAACAGATCATGGATCATTATTACAAAGAAGTCTTCTACTCGATCCCAGATAGCACGAGACGTTGGCCCGGCATTGGGAACACGCCGGGCCAACGTCTCGTGTTAACTTGATTAGTAGATTACTATCTATTACGTGAGATATGGATGCATAACGTGAGATCTGAGAAGTGCAGATTATTAGCGAGCCTATCTGTGACTCAACATGTCGACGACAAGCTCTTATCATGCCGCCACATCGTATCTGATACGATATAAATTATTGACTCCATGATTATCTCATGTGATCAGACGATAATTAACCCTTGAAGCGCTGATTTTTTTTTATTTTTTGAATTTCTATTCTTTTTGTCCACCTTCAAAGACGGGGGGGGGGGTGATAAAAGTCTCGATATGGATTTAATTAAAAATAGACGCCCTCACATATTTTTTTCGACTCCGACACCTCAACGAATTTTTCACGGAACCTACAAATTTATTTTGATTGCTTAATTGCATTTATGTATATGATTCTCAAATTAATAAATGTTATTCAAGTTGAAATTAGATAAGCGTTAATGAATGTTAAATTTTGTGCCACCGACATGAAATAAAAGTCTCGGGAGCAGTTTTAGTTACATTGTGCCCATAGACTGAAACGTTTTCCGATAAAAATAAACCATATCAGTCATCATAGCTGATTCAACTATTTTTTTTTTCAAAGTCAACATGAAAAACAACCATTCAATGAATAACGATAACAACGTTTTATTACCCATCATAACAACATGTATAACATTTGCAGCTTTCAAATATACACTGAGCATACTTAAAAATGTAGGGCCTACCTATTTTACGTAAATATTTTTTTAATTTATACAAGTTAATTCAAAATATGCTTTCTGTATTGACATGTTATTCAATTATTAAATTCATAAATAACGGACAGCGGTGGCCCAGCATTGACCCAATTGACTGCACTGTGTCCTGTCCCAGCAAACACAAGACGCTGGCACAATGTTGACTCGACGTTCGCACAACGTTGAATCAACATTGTGACAACGTCTTGTGTTTGCTGGTGAAAAATCCACAATGGTGCTGATGGTACAATAGCTGGCATTACATTTATCAGCTTTAAGTTAATCAAAAAAACCTAAATCAACTGAATTAAAAATATTCCTAATTTAAAAATACTAGGCAATTTATTACTTGGTGTGAAACTTTCATGGGTAAATTTGATAATATTATTGATCTGTGAGCAAATTCAGAATCGTCGCCCGCACTGAGAGGGTTAACCCTTCTGCTGCTAGATCCATATAAATAGATAAGTACACGGGTTGAAGCTAGTTTCAAACCAAATAAAATGCCACTAAAAATATGATAAAATTATTTGTGATAGATGTTCATTTCATGAATTAATATAATGAACTAATTCAATTTGTGATATCGTAGCAGACACGAAACGTTTGTATAACATTTGTACAATGTTGGGCCAACGGCGATGACGTTGGGCCGACGTTGTACAAATGTTATACAAACGTTTTGTGTTTTCTGGGGTCTATTTTTCACGATTAAGTAATTTTTTTGTTATTTGAAGCTGGGGAAATTGCGTTAGCAATTCCAGCTTCAAACGAGTCAAATAAACAATTCAATTTTTCTACTTCATTGTCATGTTCGTATGCACCTTTAATTTTCCAAATCAACAAATCAACAGCAATATTGAGCACGAAGATCCAGCAAACCTGATATAATAACCCAGTGCATGCCTGATGCTGGGCCAGCGTCACAGACGGTGGACCACCATTAGGTCAACATTTAATCCTCGTATCGTATCTAAATACCAGACATTTAGCAAATGCTGAGTTTACGTTGGCCCAACGTCGCAGATGATGGGTCAATATAAAAAAAACACTGGCGCGATGTTTCCTGTTTGCTGGGAACTCGACATATTACTGCACAATAGAACGTACAAGTGAGTACAAATAGTAATAGAATTGTAATTGATACATATACTGCCGTGCATAGGCAAAAGTAGCCTTGAACAGCCTTGTATTCAGGGCTAATTAGGCGAAAGGCAGTATCTGCTTACTGTACAAGTAAGCAGATACTGCCTTTGAGCTTTGCAGAGCAATATAGTCGTCTTGGGATCTTAAAAGAAAATACCACATGTGACTTCTCAATTCTGTCGCGCAAAGCCAAAACCCAACAAACACGAGACATTGAACCAGTGTTGATTTAATGTAGGGCCACATTCGTGTTTGCTGGGAAGGCAGTATGTGCTTATACTTTACAGGTAATACCCCCACGCCCCCGAGAAGGTTGGTTGACCAGAGACTGACCAGCTGCTGACCAGATAAGCACATTTGAAGTTCAGGTCAGCTTATGATGAGTACATGACTGTCACATGAGTGTCTTGTCACCCTCAGGTCATTCTGATTGTCACATTAAGCCTCGCGAAGGGCGGATGCTGGCGAACCACAGAAATGTAAACCATGAGCCGCCGTTTCAACTAACGATTTTGAATTTTGGAATCATTTCTATAGTGGCCTTTTTGTTAGTACAGCGTTCCCACAGGTCATTGTTCTTGGGGTATAAGCATCAAATCACTAAGTCATAGAGTACATTTTCACCCACTTGAACTTGTGTCTCGCTACCGCGACTCACAACTTCAGGTGGGTGGAAATTACTCATATTTGTGAAACGATGTGAAACACTGACAAATTATCATACCTATCTGCACTTGTTAAAATGACATATATTTTCTTAATAATTTAATTAGGTAACGAAATGAAACCGACATGATCATCTTCTATATACATGGACATCTATCATCGAAGGTAATGTTAATATAAACACATTTAATATATAGATTAAACAGCTTAATCATGTTAGTGAGCACAATTTATTGTTCGTCACAAATCCATTTCATATAACGCTTTTTTATAACGCACCATTCAAATAACGCTTTTTTGTGTGTAACGACGTATCAATTTACCATCATAACAAAGTCATAAATCACAATTCACTCGTACCATATAAAGCACAATCATTTAATATATAGATAAATATATATAGACCAGACGTGGCTGGGGGTAAGGTGTCACCTGGAAGGGGAATTTAATCCACTATTATTTTCCCATAGCTGGACTACTCGGGGGCTAGATTCAATCTGTTGATCAGGTAACTGCCGCTGCTTTACCGAAATATATAGCCAAAAATGTGCATGACCTATGCGCGATTTTAGTCCGATTTTGACAAATCGAGCGCATTACACATTTTCACCCACTGAGCATTCAAATTTTGAGCTATATCGATATATTTAATATCAATAGAAACTACTGACACAGGCGTTCACATGAATGTAAAATATTTTGTGTCTGATCATTGACTAATGCACAATAGAGCTTCAAGTTTGTATTTTAACCCTTTAACCTATTTTTCAAACTTTCAGCTGATTTGTGTATGGTATAAATGTTTACTTCAAACATCTCTTAGAACTATTGTTGACTTAAAATAAACCCATATAGAATTTTTGGTTAGACGTAAAATTTGCTCGATTTTCTTTAGGCGCGGGAAAATTGACCGTATCTCACATTTTTGCCCACTGATTAGTCAAATTTTGAGCTATGTTAATATATTTGATATCAATAGAAAACAGCTGGCACAGGCCTTCCCATGAATGTAAAATATTTTGTGTCTTTTCATTGATACATATACAAGATAGCTTTAGGTTGGTACGGTAATCTTTAATGTGACCTTTTTTCATATTTTTTCAGTCAATAGTCAAAATACTTTTCTATCAGCGTTTTTTTCATAGGGTATACTTGTTTAGTTTTGATTCAAACATGTTCTAAAACTATTGTTGACCTAAAATAAACACTTTTGAAATAAAAATAATGAGTTATGTTAACATATTACATGCTTTTTTGGTTAGACATAGGCCTAACATTTGCGCACTTTTCTTTGGGCTTCGGAAAATTGACTGTATCTAACAGTTCTGCCCAATAAGTACCCACATTTTGAGCTATATCAATGTATTTTATATAATAGAAAACCACTATTTTGTGTCTATTCCTTGACAAATACATAAGAGAGCTTTAAGTTGGTACTTCAACTCTTAATTTTACCTATTTTTCTTACTTTTTCAGTAAATAGTCATAATACTTTACTCTCAGCTGATTTTTATATATATTAAATGTTTAGTTTTAATTCAAACATGTTCTTAAAATATTGTTGACTTAAAACAAACCCATTTGGAATAAAAATAATGAGCTATTTGAACATTTTATACACTGTATCGATTGGATTTAAAAGTTGGGCACTTTTCTTCCAGATCGGGAAAATTGAACGAGCTTGACATTTGAGTACCCAAATTAAAAAAACAAACAATATCTTTGATATCAGTTAAAAGTTACTATCAAGAGTTTTAACGGGGATACATAATATTTTATTTCTGTTAAATACGAATTATACAACAAAACACTAAGTTTGTATTTTATGCCTCCATTTGAACAATTACCAAAGTTTTTAGTGAATACAAGCAGGACTTTTCGCTCATGTTAACTTTATATAGTATAGATGTTAGTTATTACATTTACATCCTCTGGAGCCATTTTTTAAAAGTTGAAAAAAATCTTGACCACTGAAGAAGTGATCACAGCAACTTTAAAAGTTATCTCAGCAACTACAAAAGTGATCTTGACCACAGAAGGAAAGATTACATCTACTTTAAAAGTTATTTCAGCCACAACAAGAGTGATCTTGGCCATTGAAGTCATCACAGCGACTTAAAAATGTATCTCAGTCACTACAGTTACTACAAAAGTGCCACTGAAGAATTGATCACAACAAACTTAAAATTTATCTCAGCCACTATCAAAGTGATCCTGGCCACTGAGGAAGTGATCACAGCCATTTTAAAAATTAGCTAAACCACCACACAAGTGATCTTCACCACTGAAAAAGTGAATCTCAGCCACTACAAAAGTAATCTTGGCCACTAACGAAGTAATCATAACCACTTGAACGTTATCTCAGCCACTACAACAGTGATCACAGGCTCTTTGAAGGCCATATCAGCCATTGCAAAGGTGATCTCGGTCACTAACAAACTGTTGTCAGACACAATTATCTAAGCCACTACAAAGTTATGTTGGCCAATGAGGAAATGATCACAACCACTTTAAAAGTTATGTCAAAAAGAAGATTTTTAATGTGGATATATTGGCTTCTTATGTGGTCAAGATCACTTTTGTAGTGACCGAGATCTGTTTTAAGGACTCACATAAGATTGTTGGTGGCCAATATGTAGCGGCTGAGATAACTTTTAAAGTGAACGTGATCACTTCTTCAGCGAACAAGATCAGTTTGTTTTTGCCAAGATCACTTTTTATGAGCTGACATAAGATTGTTAGTGGCTAAGATCACTTTTGTAGTGGCTCAGATAACTTTTAAAGTAGCTGAGATTACTTCTTCGGTGGTCAAGATCCCTTTTGTAGTCGTTTGGATATTTTATAAAGTGGCTGTGATCACTTCTTCAGTGGTCCAGATCACTTTGTAGTGGCTCAGATAACCTTTAAATTGGTTAACACCAGTTTATTAGTGACCAAGATCACTTTTGTAGTGGCTGAGATAACGTTCAAAGTTGCTATGATCACTTCTAGTAGTAGTAGTAGTAGTAGTAGTAGTAGTAGTAGTAGTAGTGGTAGTAGTAGTAGTAGTAGTAGTAGTAGTAGTAGTAGTAGTAGTAGTAGTAGGAGTAGTAAATTATTGCTCAGTGTCACTTTTCGGCATAAATGGTCTTCTAAGTGACATTGCAATACGATAAAAACGTTGTAGTCAATCGATGAGATGAATGATGTACAGATGATGATGTGAGGGTGGGGGTGATAGGGCATGGTGGGTTATTGAGAGCGCTTGGTGGCTGAGATAACGTTTAAAGTTGTTCTGCTGACTTCTTTAGTGGCTAATATAACTTTTCTAGTGGCTGAGATAAGTTTAAAAGGGGCTGTGATCATTTCTTAAGTCGTCGAGATAAAAATGGCTGAAAAATGGCTCTAGAGAATGGAAAAGTAATAACAAACATTTATATTATATAAGATTAACATAAGCGAAAAGTCTTGCTGGCATGCCCATAAAAAACGTTGGAAATTGTTTAAATTCAGGGATAATATACAAACTTAGCAATTTGTCATACATTTCGTATTTAACAGAAGTAAAATATTATGTATCCACGCTAAAGCCCTTGATAGCTACTTTTAACTAATAACAAAGATGTTGGTACATTTTTTTATTTTGGGTACCCCGAATTCATTGGGCAAAAATGTGAGTCTTTTTTAACTGTATCTCACATTGTGAGATACAGTTAAATTTTACGTCTATCCAAAAAAGTTAGTAATATGTTGAGAGAGCTCAAAATTTTTTATTCAACAATAGTTCTAGAACATGTTTGAATTACAACTAAACATTTATTGTATACAGAAATCAGCTGAGAGAAAAGTGGTATGACTATTTACTGAAAACGTATTAAAAATGGGTAAAGTGAAGGTTTAAAGTACCAACTAAGATCTCTTGTGTATTTGTCAAGTAAAAGACACAAAATATTTTAGATCAATGTGAAAGCCTGTGCCAGTAGTTTGTTAATAATATCAAATAAATTGATATAATGCCAAATTTGACTACTCACTGGGCAAAACTGTGACATACATACAACCATCCATGTGAAAGCCAGTGTCAGTAGCTTTTTATTAATATTACATATATCGATATAGCGTGAAATTTGACTACTCAGTGGGAGAAAATGTGTAATACGAATGATTTCTCAAAATCAGACTAAAATCTCACATAGGTAATGTACATTATTGGCAATATTTCAGATAAGCCTGATCAACAGGTTGATTCTGGTCCCTGAGTAGTCCGGCTATGTGAAAATAATAGTGGCTTAAATTACCTTTCCGGGTGACACCTTACCCCCAGCCACGTTTGGTCTAATATATAAGTATATAATTTTTTAATGGAGTCGTTTTTTTACATAATGGCTGTTACAAACAGTACAACACTTTTAATGTCTCGATGTCACCGTATCTGAGGAAATGTATTTTTGATAATCTTCCTGGATGAGAAATGTTTAAATGTTTCTAACATTGCTACTAATAATAGGCATGACAATTAAAGAATTGTTACAAATCACATAACCCAATTTAGATTAACAAATACATAATATCTCTCTCGTAATAATACGTTAATAAACAAGGTCCTGTCTCTAACGCTTATCTTGGTTAGACAAATTATCTAATATAATTGTGAAAAAAAAATCATTATGTATATTTTTTTATATATTTAAGGTTATCATAACATAAAACTGACAACAGCTACGTCATTCCAAACACTATATGTTCCAGAATAATGCAATTTAAATAACCCACTTCAGATTCATGTCCAGGTTAAAGAAACAACACCTCCCAAGTTATACATATTTCCCTGGTATATCTTCATCACAATCAAACTGTGGACAAACCCACGTACCAGCACCAGCATGAGATTTGAGAAAAAGAAATCAATTCAAAAGAAAAAGAAAGCTATTTGCATCCTGGAATTATCATTTTCTGTAACAAGACAATAACATTATGTTCGACAACAACTGGACAACATGCGACATTAAAGAAGGGCTGCTAAAATAACTCAACGCACAACTGAATCATGTTATTGTTATATTGGGTTGATGCCCTTTAATCTTCATCTTCTCAAAAAAATATTTATCATTTTGATTTAACGATGCTCTGTTCTGCTCAAACATAGGGTCACTATTTATATTTTGGACATAATATATAAGTATTAGATTTTTTATACCTATGACCATTTTGGTGGCACCACTGTTGTATGTGGAAGGTCTAGCATTGTGTGTCATAGTGCAATGCACAATTTCGAAACAGGACCATGCATAACATTTCAACGGAGATTTGTATTTGTTCGCAACAAGGACAAAACAATATTACGGGGTGAACTTCAATGGTGGTCCTACGTTTTGTGTAATTTGTTTACTTCAGGTCAATCTACATGTAAGGACACGCAGGTTTTGTGTAAAAAAATATTGCCAAATAATTTATACCCATGACCTTATAATGAACTCAGAATAATCGTCACTTTTTTCTAATTTATTTTGAGCCATTAGATAAATCTGTAGACGATGTGGCAGCAGAAGAGAACAAGCCCACTATTCTACTTCGGTAAGACTGGGAGCGATAAATATAAATGAACGGATTGCAACAGCAGTTCAAGAACATGATGAGCTCACTGATGTTATACAATGTATCAGAGTACAGTGTATCGGTTTTCACCAGTATGTAATCTACCATTAGGCCAGTCCAGCAAATTATATAGAACACCGCGATCATTATCAACATCTTGACAGTGGTGGTTTTTGCCAAGAGGGTGGTTTTTGTGGTTGACAACTGAATGTCATCTACTGAAAATGATTTCAGCTTGTCGTGTAATTCTTTCACGATCAATGCATAAAGCAAAACAAGCATGGCTACAGGGAGAAAGTAGTGTGTCAAGAGAAGGACAATGACGTCCACCTCAGCTATGTATTTAACAATTTTCCATACGCATACTTCATTTTCAACTTTAGTTGGAGCATGGATGAAATACAATCCTATCATTGGACCAATTATCCACGTCATTATGATAAATACCTTGGTGATCTTCTTCTTGCCCCATTTCAGATGTGTTAACGGGTGACAGATACCTATGTATCTCTCTAATGTTATACAAAGCAAACTGACGGTCGAGGTAAAGAAGAACGGACGGATAATATCATGAGCTTGAAACCATGCACACCATAGATGGCTGAAGAAACTAGAGTCGGAAAGTTGTACGTTAATCATCCCGTAGATATTGAAAACTTCAAAGCTACAAGTAATGCCAACAGAGAGAGCTGCCAAAAGATCAATAATTGACTGGTTCAAAATCAACACATTCGTAGCTTGTTTTCTAAGAATCTTGTTTTTTAGCATCATTACAACAACCAACATGTTTCCCAACAAGCCGAGCACTACAATGAACAAAATAGCTATATATTCTGCTAAAGTTCTACGATGCATGAATAGAATTATTGTGATCACGTCAGAATAATCAGCTACATAGTAATTTTCTGGCAGTTCAGTCTCACCCCCAGAGGTGAATGTCATTGTTGTGGAATTTTCTGCTTGGTCTTCAGTTGACATTGTCAGATTGGCTCCACCTTCAGTGACACCCTCGACAGGTAAGCTCATGGATGTCCATGTCTCTGTTTGAAACTCAACCGATGAATTCATGTTGTTCCAGCTGGCGCAGCTCCTGTTAACAACACTGCACAATTTGCCGTTATCTGTTGAAAACTCAATGTCTTCCAACTTCTACTTTTTGTCCGTTTCTGTGAAAAAAAGAAGAACATTGATTGGCAAAATTTTCTTTAAAAAAATCATTGTTGATTTTATGCATCAAAACTGGAATACCCAATGTCAATTCGTGGTCCTATTTTGGGTAACCCTCATGTTCTACAAGTTCCAGGATATAAGCCCCCCTCGATATGATGAATGCTTAATTAAAAAAAAACATTTAATTTTCCCGAAGAAGAAGGTATTTGTGTGGAACAACTCAGTGATCTTCGATACCACTCCGTGACGATGCGTCACCAGGTGAATGTACATAATATCACTGCAAGATATGTTTCAGGTTCCTGTTATCATTATTATGTTTGGCCCATTTGGTTCAAATATCGGCCTATTAAGTTTTGTTTGGATCTTGACACTTTTATTATTCTATGTCAAAGGCTATTTCTCTTTGAGTTTTTATCGAATTGACTTCAAACCTTACGTCACGTTCATACGTCACGTTCTTCGGGATTTATTCAGGATTTTCTGGATCACTATGTGGATCAATGTTGGTACATTGATGTACATGTCGGAAAAAGCCAATGAATGAATCGTGGCCTTTCAATATAGGGGCCCATTGTCAGAGGCGACACAACTGGCGTGCACCCTTTGAGCACCCTCTACATTTGATCAATTAAAATAGAGAGGCCTATATCTAATAATGTTTTATTGTGGGGTCAGCGTCGCACAGGGTTGCTCAGCATTGAACCAACATTGGGTGTTTGATACGAACATTAGAACCTTTCAAATGCTACAATTTAACATTGAACTAACAGTTGTAACTGCATCAAAAACGTAGACAGTGATACAGCATTAAACCAACAAAGAAGTCAGAATCTAGAAATCTAAAATTCCAGTCAATCTCTCATAGTAAAAAAAACCCAACAACATTTAAAATGGTCGCCAAAAACGCACAAAACGTAGTCGAAACATTATTGTTACTTGAAAAGTCACAATTCGCCTCTAGTTGTAATATGTAGCTTTATGCATGCCCAACAAATATATTAAATATTTGTACATTAGATAATAAATTGACATTTTTTCATTATGTTTTATGAGTACGTTTTATCACCTTCCAATCTGTGACGAGTTTTCTGGGAGCATGCACAATTTCAGCCATGTTATGTCATTATCGCTTACAGCCTAGGCTATGTGGCATTTAGAAATTTAAAAAAATACCACTCCGTGGCACGCCAGTTATTATCTTTGGACATACTAGCTTCGTTTTTTCTTATACACTGATTTCAGACTTCACTGCAAATGTGACCAATTTTTTAATACTTTTTATAATTTAAAGTTTCAAAATACCACCCCGTGGGAAATTACCTTATCTAACTACCATACTAACTTGGATTGCAAAAAAAAGTGAATTTATCGAGCTAAATGACCTGTCACATTTGACCTTTCAACGTGACCCTTGTTAAAAACATACATTATTTGGCAGTATATGCACTGCTCTAGTTTATGTGAGTACACGGCCATGCCAACTTTCCGACTAGATGACGATTTAACGAATTTGGAGTTATCGGCGTATAAAAGACCAGCCAAACCTCCACAGACATCTAGACATATTTTTCATGGCACAGAGAGGTAAACGCACGTATCCATTCTACTTAGGTCGCGTACATGGTGGCACAAGACATGTGGGTGGATGGCCCCACCAATGTTGTTTTTGTGGTCCGTTTTTAACATGTTTGGTGTCACAAAGTCAAAATGAATATTTTTTATCACATACAATTATTTAAAACTATTATGCCATTATTGATTATGTTAATTATTCATTTTATTGTTTTATGGGTATTATTTACCCATAAAATACATATATACAATTAATTCACTAATAATTTTTTTTTTTATATAAATAGTGTGTTTTTAATTATTTACAATATCAATGATACTTTTAATTATATATATAGTTATTAATCACTATTTTTATCCCCCGCCCGTATATAGGGGAAGGGGGACTTTAGTCGCGCCAGGATTCCGTCCGGCGTTCTCCGTTACGTTTTCTTGTGTCGTCGCAAAAAATCGAAAACTACTGGTCAATTTTTTTGCAATTTAAAACATGACATTCCTAGCAACATGGAGATGTGCAATTGATTTTTTAGAGATGCTAGCAAAATTCAAAATGACCGCCAGAGATCAACTTCGATTTTTTTGTGGGCGCAAAAATTCTAAAACTTAAAGTGAGATATTATTCAAATTTTACGATACGGAGATGTGCAGGTGACTTTTTCAAGGTTCTATTGAAATTAAAAATGGCCGCCACAGATCAACTTAAATTTTTTGTGGGGGCGCAAAAACACAAAAAATTAGTTTAGTTTATATTTTTTGAAATTTTATCATCACATTCTAAGCAACTTGGGGATGTGCAAGTGATTTTCAAAGATGCTAAAAAAAATTAAAATGACCGCCACAGATCAACTTAAATTTTCGGGGGGGCGCAAAAAATCGAAAACTTGTAGTCGGAAATTATTCAAATTTTACTATCATATTACCCACGCTATGAAGATTTGCAGGTGATTTATTTAAGACTTAACTGAAATTCAAAATGGCCGCCATGGATAAACTTCAGAATTTTTGGTGGGCGCTAAAACTGAAAAATTGCAGTCAGTAATAATTCCTATTTTACAATCACATTACCCACAATCTGGAAATGTGCAGGTGATTTTTTCTGAAATTTAAAATGGCCACCACAAGTCGACTTTTAAATAATTGTGACCGCAAAAACTCGAAACTATTTTATGGCGGGAGATGATATAGGACTTTAGGCCTCTTGTTAAATTTATTGTTCAAATATTTCAGCGGTTATATTACTTTGTATAGTATTGCTTGTATTAATTCATCATAAATCTATTGTCAATTTATTACTATTGTCAAGTTATTACTTGTATTATTATTATTTACGAAAAAATCTACAAATACCAAAGAAAAAAAAAGAAAAAACTTAATTCAGAATATTGAAACTAATACCAATACTAAATAGTATATGATGATAAATACCCATTTTAAGCTTTGTGACTATTAAAATAACATTAAAAAAATAACAGCGAGATCCGCCTGCGCGTTATCCCTTATCCCATTAGCGATTGACCTAGCATGGACGCTGAAAGGGTTAATGTTATATATTATATATATCTTCTCAAAGAAATCCCTAAATTCCATACAAGGCTCACATATATTTCTATGTGCAAGGGTTGCCTAGAGGAGATGGTTTTGTTCAGCTAATCACAGGGCATTCTCTTGTCAGTCGTCTATGCTGACCTTCTCCTATCTTCATGAGAGCAAAAAACAAACCGCAGCTAATCGGATTTTCTATATTTAACCATTGTCAAGTTTTTTCATTTTTTTTTAATATTGAGAAAGTATTTGTCACTCAATTAATGTTATGGGTTCAATTACTAATAACCCCTTGAACCCTCCAAAGCATTTCATACATTAAACCACACAATTTTACCAGATTAGCTCAAATATTATATCATACAAGGTTGTTCATTAAATTTAATCGATAATTACTTAAAGGCCCATACCTAGGCTAAAATCATCAAAAAATCGTTGATTTTATTTTGGCTTCTTAATATCACCATATGATGTAAGCATGTCCATGGACTAAAACTGCAAAAGTTGTTTTTATTTTTGTGCTGCGCATTTACCAGTCTCGTCTCAATATCTAGCCTAACTGGTAAATGGGCAGCACAAAAATTCAACAAAAATTGCAGTTTTGGTCTATGGACATTTTTACATCATATGGTCATATTAATAAGCCAAAATAAAATCACCGATTTTTTTTTACGATTTTAGCCTGAGTTTAATAGTCCCTTTAAAAAAATAGAAAACAATGTGTCGAAATAAATAATGTTAGATCAGCTTTCTCATACATTTTAGCTGGAGTTAAAACTGGGTCGATTTTCGGTCCGTTTTTAATCATAATTTATATGAATGACATACCTAAAGCTAGCATTATTTTTAAGACTATTATTTACGCAGATAACACCATACTTTGCAAATGTTCCAAGTGAACGTTCTAATGAAGATATAGTCAGTAACAAATATGGTCAACTTTTACTAAATTTTTGTATAAACACAGGTTTCAAAATAGCCAATGGGCGCATGTTTAATGATAATGGTATAGGCCGCTATACATACCACTCTCCAAATGGTTCAAGCACAATAGACTATCTGATCTTTAATGAAAATAACATAATCAGCAAATTTGACGTTCTACCGAAATTGGTAGAATCAGATCATTGTCCCATACAATTCAATATTTCCAACACTAAACTCGATTGCAACCCCTTAAAAATAGACACCTGTGTAAATGACACATCATCTCGGTCTAATGTTTTTATATGGCAAGACGAGAAAAGGGAAGAATATCAAATAGCTCTACGGAATGAGCAGGCATGTCATGCATTTGAGGAAATGCTGTGTGCCGCCACCGAGGGGTGTAATACTGACACTCTATGTGACATGTTCAATGGTATGCTAGATATTGTAATTTCGCCATTATTCCCAGCAAGGAAACATATTTCGAAGGAAAGGAAGTGCACGCAAAATAATTTCCCCTCTAACCCTTGGTATGATAAAGAATGTAAATCCTTGAAGTATGTTGTTAATAATATCGCTAAGCATAGAGACTTTAACGCACAGCAAGACGAATATAATATACTGTTACGACAATATAAGCAATTAATCCAAAGAAAGAAAAGACAATACCAGCAAGCCAAACTTAGTGAGCTGGAAAATATGAGAACAGAAGATCCTAATTCTTACTGGAAATTCTGGAAATCCTTAAATCCTGGAAATGTCACTACAGGGCCTACCTTGGAAGACTTTGTGAACTATTTTGAACAACAAGTCTACCCACCCCATGTGGATTATTTTGACTATGAACTATGAATAATATTATAAAGCAAGTTACGTCATTCCAACATAATGTAGAGCACGATAAATCCAATATGACACAGTTCCTAAACAGTCCCATAACTGCGGAAGAAATTAAAAAGGCGATTCAAAAGTTAAAATGCAAGAAAGCAGCGGGTGTAGATGGTATTTCTGCCGAATTTTACAAATATGGATGTAATGAGCTCTTGCCAGCATTAGAATTGCTGTTCAATACCATTCTTACCAATGGAGAATATCCATCTAGATGGGGCTACCGGTATAATACACCCGGTCCACAAAAAGGGGGACCATGGCGTTCCAGATAATTACAGAAAAATCACAGTCATGCCGTGTATTGGGAAACTATTTGAATCTATACTTAATAACAGACTCCAATTTAAAAACGAAGTATGTAATGATAATGATCCCTATCAAGCTGGTTTTAAAACCAATTCGCGAACTACGGACAATATATGCATACTATGTGCCATCATAGATAAACAAAGGTGTCTTTCTAAACCCCTGTATACATGCTTTGTCGATTTCACAAAAGCATTTGACTATATTGACAGAACAGCATTATACTACAAATTATTGAACAGGGGAATAGACGGCAATTTGCTAAACATAATAAAAAGCATGTTTTCTAAAGCAGAGTGCCGTGTAAAATGGGACTCGCATATCAGTGACATATTAAAAAGCGAATTTGGGGTTCTACAAGGCGGTATGCTCAGTCCCAAACTATTCACGTAATTTTTACAAGACATATCCGCATCATTTGACCAAGATCAAGGTATCGCTGTGGACACCTTACTAATGGTATATCTGTTATTTGCAGATGACCTTGTCTTTTTCTCAGAATCTGCCGAGGGATTACAAAAACAGCTAACTGCCCTGTATTCATATGCTTCCCTATGGCATATCATAGTTAGCATTCCTAAAACAAAAGTTCTTATCTTTAATGAACGTTACACAACAGTATGCGGAAGCTTCCACTATGGTGATAACATTATAGAAAACGCTGAACAATATAAATACCTTGGTGTAGTGTATAGCACCAAGTCCGCTAATAACGTGTTAAAAGAAACTTTTTCTCATCGTGCTTCCCAAGCTGGGAAAGCAGTCTTTGCTCTACGTAAACAGTCCCGTCCTGTGGTCGGTAAATTGTCACCCACTATTGCGTTCAAGGTATTTGATTGCCAAATATTGCCCATACTAGAATATGGAAGTGATATATGGTATACAGGCGATGATGTTAACGATCTGGAAAAAATCCATCTAAAATTTATTAAATCCACACTTGGCGTTAGAAAGCAAACACCTACTCCTGCAATATATGGGGACACGGGTCGATTTCCACTGATCATCCGGCAACACATAAAAGCTGTAAAATATTGGTGTAGAATTCTAAAATTATCTCGGAGCCATCCTGTCAGAAATGCCTACAATATGCTACTTGAGCTAGATGCCATTGGCTTCACTGGTGAACTGGTGTTCCCGTATTCGCTCTGTCCTCGAACGAACCGGGCTTGAGCAAACTTGGGAATCACAGAATATTGGGGATACAAATAAATTCATGCTTTCATTTAAAGAATCAATAGTTAGAATATTCACACAGCAGTGGAGAAAAGATATTGAGAGCTCGAGTAAGCTGCGCACATATGCATTAGTAAAAAAATATTTCTGTGTTGAACCATATATCTTGCACATAAGGGGGAACCACCTCATAACAGCAATGGCGAGATATCGAATGAGCTCACATGATCTAAATATAGAAAGAGGACGATTCAATAATCCAATCACTCCAAAAAATCAGCGAATATGCACAAGGTGTCAATTAAACGAAATTGACGATGAAATACATCTTCTTCTCCACTGTTGCGCTATGAAGAATGAACGCGAAATTTTGTATGATTCTGTAGCCGCAATTATCAATATACAACCGACAAATGAAATGTTTCTAGGAATTATGACATCTAGAGACATTACAGTGGTGAAGTCACTAGCGCAATTTATTTATGGTTGCTTTAAACAAATTAAGGGCTAAAACTACTGAGTATAATAAATCTGTCACCTGTCGCTATATTATTCATATTATCATGCCCTCATGATCTGACTTGGGTATTACCACATATCAAGACGGTTGTTGCTCTCGGATCTTATTATTTGGCTTTTTGGGGCCGGTTAGGGACGTTTCCGTCGCCTTTGTTATCAGACGAGGTGGGGCCTTATGGAGGATTTCAGAGTTGCTAAGTCAACTGATTTTCTCCATGAGGTCGGGAATGTTTTTCTTCGATTGTAACTCCGAGTATGTGGTTCTAACTAGGTCGTGATTGAAACAGTATGAATTAAACAATATAGTGAATTATAAAAAGGCTTAATGTTTTTGTGCGAGGGCCATGTCCTATGTGAATTGCACAAATAATTTTTAACCGCCATTACTACTGTTATTACGTCGTTAAGTTTGCACCACTAGTCAATCTCAGGGAATCTCCTTCACTCGTGTCACCAGTGTCTCTATCTCTACTTCAGACACTGGTCATCTTCCCCAGATCAGCTAATATTAACCACCAGGGGACAGAGATTTCACAGCCACTCTCTGTACTGCCGCATCTAGGTGCGTGGGAAAAAGGCCACTTCTTTCAGAATGATGGCCTCACAGAGTGCAAAATAACTCGATTCATGTTATTACCAATGACGCTTCTGAAAATGAGATAAAAATATCTAGGCTGAATATACACTGATATATACCGTATGTAGTAAAAATTGTGCTTAGCTCATACTTTTAAAAACTCCATTAAATTAATTATCAATAAATATAAAATTGAAAGTGGAACACTCATGGATACCCTCAGGTTTGTATGACGAGCACTGCGTGCACAAATTCCCATGTAATGGCAGCTGATGGGCAGGTGTGCATTTAAACACAACTGGCCAATCACGATCTACCTCACCGCTGGTGGCTCATTTATGAACTGCTGGCTGCTGGTTGGCAGACGGTGACGTAACAGACGACAGAGACCCATGGTGTTGGATATGTGTAAGTGCCACACAAAATCTCAGTGGGTGACTGTGACACTCACTGATAGCTGAGTGTAGGAATCTCCGCGCTCATAGCGACTGTGCTTGCATGGTCACATGACACGGAGCTACCTGTTTATGCCATATTTATTGTACTTGCATGATATTATATTTAATTTTAAAAAATACCATATAATTTTTACCATTGGCTTATTGCATACTCCAGTTACTGTAGCATAATCATGCACTTGTATATATTTTAGGTTTCTACGCTTTCCAGAGTGTCTTTTTTGCTACTGTATATAATTAGTATGTCATACGTAGTAGCTATTTTATCTCTGGTTTTGGTGCGGGAAACAAAATGATAGACCTCTATGTTATCTTGGCAATGCCTTTTATTTCATTTTTAGTAGTAGTCATTTATATTATCGAAATACCCAGTTTTTATTTTGGCAATGCCACTTAACATGATTTTAGCTGTGTATGTCATACCATGTATATTATCATATGATTTTAACAAACTAACAATCTTGTATATACATGTACATATATCTCTTTCATTTCTATGACACATAAGTCTGTAATGACTTTTCTTTTCTGTCAATAAAATATCTGTCTGTGTGTCTGTTTACCAAATCTAAGCGATTTCTAATTTCAAATTTATTCACAAACGTATTCACAAACGATTCTAAACGTATCCACAAATTACAGGCAAAGACTATTCGAATAATAGACAAAAGTGTTTTTTCATGCTGATCTTATATTTCTAAAGCTTAACGTAGTAAAAAAACAGTTGAAATTTTATTTTAAAGATATTGAAATTCCACAGTTAGACATGAATTTTCAGCAAATGCATTATAAACCAATTACCTAATTAATTGTCATCAATGACACGTCTTTATTAATTTTAGATAAAACAATTACACATAGCCTAACTGATTTCAGTGAATATATTAAATAATCTGTATTAGTAAATATATTGCTATATGTAGTATTTATCACTGTTATATATATGTAACATGTTAGACTAAAATTGATTTTTTTATTCTACTCTTTCTTTCATAATGTTCTCATATTCTCTCGCTCGCTCTGATGCTACCAAAATGTCGAATCTGCTACTCATAACATTTCAGAACCGACCTTTTGATTACATCAGTGCTGAATCAAATGATTTGTAGTACTCTGCTCACTTTACAATTGGGCAGTTTTTTGGCTTTGTAATGTTATAGTTATGACAAATCCTACATTTTTGTTCAGGCAATCGTTTAATTATCATTTTGCTATATACGATTTGCAATATATATATATACATACATACATATATATATATATATATATATATATATATATATATATATGTATGTATACGCATGCTCATTTATGTTCGTATGCATAAATTTATCATTTAATTTTTGCTATGTTAGATTTTTTATCATAATCATTAACCCCTATTCAATTTAAAGATTTAAACATAGCTATGGTCTCCTGTTAACTTTATTTTGTACTTTGTTTTGTTTGTTCAAACACATTTTGCTCGTCCTCTTTTATTTATTTCTTCTTCTTCTTCTCTAGCCTTATTTCACTTTCGACACTTCGTGACAATATCACAAAGGATTTTTTGAAAATATATTGCTTTTAAAAGACGCACAGTACAAGAGAAGGCACTGCGCCTTTCAAGACTTTTAAACATTATGGAACACTGTATTTATAAGTCAACTAGTTCATGAAAAGTACAATTTCAAGACTAATTGTTTCGTCTTCTTCTTCTTCTTTTTTTTTTTTTTTTGTCTTTTTCTTCTCTAGATTTATTTCGCTTTCGGCACTCCGTGGCAATATAACAGATTATCTTTTTGAAACAAAAAGGCTTTTAAAAGACGCATAGTATCACAGAACGAACTGGGCCTTCTCAAGTCTTTTGAACATCTTGGAACATGAAGCTTGCTGTATTTAATTGAATTAATATATATATACTATTTTCAGTTTTTATCACGTTTAAGAAGATTGTCCTGTGATAACGTAAAATTGCAATTGCATAAAAACCTCTAGCAATTTGAACATTGAGGAATAACCTGGCAGTTTCCGTTACTAAATTGTAGTTTTCACATGCTACATGAATCTTAACCTATATCTGCCTTTCACAATTTCTGGCTAAATCATTATTTTTTTCACTTTCAGAAGTAGCCAATTACACTGGTTAGGCTACACGAGGTTGTGCATATACACAGTGCTCATAACTGATCAAAGGCATGGAGAGTGCAGTGTGCTCCATGATACTATGCACAATAAAGAGCCCTTGAAGATAAGAGTAGGACATGGTCACGATTCCCGCTTCCCCCTGTCGCAGTATTGCCATGAGTGTGTACAAGGCGACGTGAACCAATATCATCCTACAGTTTTCAGCATTGGATATGAAAGGGTGTATCTGCCACTTTGAGTTTGTAACGTGGCAGATACACCATTTCATGTCCAAGGGGATGATTTATAGCACTCACCTGAGTGAAACGGAAAAACTCTGTTCTCAGGGTGAGCAAAATAACCCCTACAACGCTGAAATATGTTTGCATAAACAATGGAGACTAAAGGGTTTTTTCAATGTGCAATCGTCCTAAATAACTTAGTCAGTCACTTCTTTCCGCCTCATTTGAATACCTATGTTATGGGTCTACGACCATTGTCGTTTGTTTAATTATTTCAGTGCGGGGACCGTCTTTAGACGTCAGAATCTGACATCTTTAGTCGGTAATCTTAAATAGGTGATAATGCTTTATATAGGGCTTACGTTTTTTAAGTTTTGTTCTCTTATTATATCACATTGTAATTATAAATCATGACAAACATTTTACACTCCTCTATATCTGTTTCTTTCGACTTTTTGTACCTCTATAGCATTATAGTTATAAACTAACCGGCACCCATCCTGAAAAACATTAATAATACCGAATTGAAACGGGTTTTCACGTGTTTAATATATATAAAAGTATAACCATATGACTTACCTTTTTCCACTTTTGCGAGTTGTCATTTCATCAGGCGCATATAACAATTTTTTTGTTTTTAATTTATCAAATTGACAGGAATCTGCAGGCTGTGATGTGTCAGGATTTGTCATGCAGGACGGGACTTCCTGACGTCCTCTCTTTGAGATTTATCGGCAGTCAACTGACTGGGCGTGCGCATGTGCGTGATATATAGATCTGTCCTTCAGGGCCAAAACACGGTATCTGCTCACGTGTAAAGTGAGCAGATCCTGCCTTTTGACTTTGCACGGCAGATAGAGGCGTGAATCCCTATGACAGTTCTGCGGCCATCGCAGGGCACGCGAGACATGGACCCGACGCCGGTTGTATGCTGGTCCAGCGTCTGCGACGCTGGCCCAACATTTAACCAGCATCGGCCCGGCGTTTTGTGTTTCCCGGGACGTCAGCCATCTTATAAATACACAATTATATGAAGGGGGGTGGCCCAGGAAACGACGGAAACGGAGTGTCTCTTTTCCCGTCGACGCCGACGTGGGCACGTAGGCGGCCAGAGCGGCGGACATATAATTAGCCTTGATGGTAGCTTTATGTACTGGTAGCTTTATGTACTTCTAAGGAAGGAAATAGAAGCAGACGACTTCACCAGACGGCCCAGTCAATGTCACAAAAAATATAAGTGGTAATAAACCACATTATTATTATCATGGAAAAATAAATCAAAGTGGTCTTTGAAGAGCAAAAATGGTAAATATGGCATACAAAACAGCTAAAACATTCATAATTGCTTTCTCAATTGCTCTACTCTGTGATGTTGGCATGATATTGTCTCACTTTTTAGCCCATTGGTTATAAATTGCAATATCACAACACTGTCGTACGAAGCCGAATGTATCATTTTACTTTTCTAGTAAAATTAAAAAGCAATAAAATATTTTGAATACTTTCAACAAAATGCATTTTTTCTTTAACTACAGCCGCATAAAAGTCGACGTCAGAGTCCCAATATTAAGCAGCGACTGTTCTTAATATTGTTAATGACAATTGTTATTACAACAGCTCAAATTAGATTAGAATTGCAGAAACGTGGTCAAAATCACGGAAAAGCGAGGACAGCTGTTACAACGCTGTGACATTGTAATTTAAAGAAGTCGGCCAGAGCTGGATTTCAAGGAGTTTGGTGTGGTGCCTCGACCTCTAATTTTCTTTAGGTGGGAATGGCGTGTCACACCACAAGGTATACCGTGAAGATCTGACACACAAAACATGCATTCAAAAGTAAGATATAGAAAGGACAAGTGACAGGCAGTTGTAAAACAGAAGGCAAAATGATGGCCACAAAAATCGGATGCTGCATCTATAATAAGCGCTTCTTCATCTCAGTGAGATACTCCCAGCAAACATGAGACATTGACCCAACGTATCATGTTTGCTGTTTAGAAATCAGACACTCCACAAGAAAATAAGTGTCATTTGTCACCAAGATAAAGCAGACAAGTTGTATGATGTTGAAATTATGTTATTCATGGTTTCAATAATCAATAAGATAGTAGTAAATTGTACTAACTTTGAAACAAGTGTTTCAAACTTGCCGAAGCAAGTCGAAACTTCATAAGTTTCAAACACTTCTTCCAAAGTTAGTACAACTGAAAATATGGCAGCCCCATCCAATATATTGGCCAACAGACAGATAACTTATTGTGTTTAAGTCATGCAAAGCGACACATATAAAAAAGCTAAAAAAGAAAGTCCAAAGCAACACATTATTTTCTCACAGTTGGTATCAGACAGACAGACAGACAGACAGACAGATAGACAGACAGCCAGACAGATAACTTATTGACAGAAAGAAAGTTATTCCAGACTTATTTGTCATAGAAATAAGAGAGAGATATGTACATGTATATACAACATTGTTAACTTGTTAAAATCATGTGACAATATACATAGTATGACATACATAATTAAAAACATGTTAACTGGCATTTCCATAAAAAAACACTGGGTATTACGATAATATAGATCACTGCTGCTTGAAATAAAATTGAAAGGCATTGCCAGGATATAATAGGGCCTATCATTTTGTTTCCCGCACCAAAACCAGAGATAAAATAGCTACTATGTATGGCATGCTAATTATATATAGTAGCAAAAAAGACACTCTGGAAAGCGTAGAAACCTAAGCATATACAAGTGTATAATTATGCTACAGTAATTGGAGTATGCTATGTATTAGGACAGTGTTAAAAATTGCACGATATTTTAAAAATCAAATTTTATATCATGCAAGTACAATCAATGTGGCAATCCGCGAAACAGGTAGCTCCGAGTCATGTGACCATGCAAGCACAGTCGCTATGAGCTCGGAGATTCCCTGATATTGACTAGTGGTGTAAACTTAACAACGTAATAACAGTACTACTACCGAAACACAATATATACATACTAATAAAAGTCGGACATGGTGGTTCGTCGACTGCCAACAAAGTATAGCATCAGAACCATCCATATTATCGAGTGTTGCAGACTTAGTGATGTAATAACAATAACAATTACGGATAATAATTATGTGTGCCATTCCAGCAGGATATGGCACTCATACAATAGCAATAAAGTTTGTTTAATTAACTAGTGATTTATTATCTATATGGCCCTCGCACAAAAAAAACATTACAACTTATTTTAATTCACTATATTGTTTAGTTCATAACATTTCAATCACGACCTAGTTAGTACCACATGTTTGGAGTTACAATCGAAGAAAAACATTCCCGACCTCGTAGATAAAATCAGTTGACTTAGCAACTCTGAAATCCTCCATAAGGCCCCACCTCGTCTGATAACAAAGGCGACGGAAACGTCCCTAACCGGCCCTAAAAAGCCAAATAATAAGATCCGAGAGCAACAGCCGTCCATATATGTGGTAATACCCAAGTCAGATCATGAAGGCATGCTAATGTTGATAATATAGCGACAGGTGAATTGTGATTGTTCTAGATAAAAATTGTAACGTTAAAGCAATAATAATGACACATAATCATGATAATAATTATTCATGCGAGTTACGCGAGACGTGACACTCATACAAAATATTTCAGCTTCATTATGAGCTTACATATGTTATACTCAGTATTTTACCTCTTAATTTGTTTAAAACAACCATAGATAAATTTTGCTAGTGACTTCACCACTGATATGTCTCTAGATGTAATAATTCGTAGAACCATATCATTTGTTGGTTGCATATATAAACTATTGGACGTGGACGTGAACAGACGTGTTTCCGAGTAGTCTTCTATAAAGCTATTTATGATAGCTGAATTGAACACGACTTATAAAAAATACATATTTTTGGCATCATTAAAGCATGCCGAATCTATTACAAAACACAAATAAGACAACAACGGAGCACGGATAAGCCCGCAGCTCGCTTTTCATGAAAAAACATAAGTGAAATAGCATTGAAAAGGTCATTTATTAATGACAATTGAGTTATATGATGTTCTTACATAATATTGACACAATTTAAACTACTATACGTGATACATCATCATAAAACTGACGGATAAGCCCGCAGCTCGCTTTTCATGAAAAAACATAATTGAAATAGCATTGAAAAGGTCATTTATTAATGACAATTGAGTTATATGATGTTCTTACATAATATTGACATAATTTAAACTATTATACGTGATACATCACCATACAACTGTCAAAATTTATGCAAATCAAAGAGTAATCACAAATAATGTTAGAATATGCATTATTGACTGTGACATAACATGAAAAAATGAAAAGGAGGGGGTGAGAAAAAACGCCACAAGCATTGAAAATGCCCCCCCCCCTCCAAGGGCTTGTCCGTGATATTAAAAGTGCAGTATTATGATGTGAGTGAACATCAATTTTAATCCTGAATATATGTGAATCACAACATACAATAATAATAAAAAAATACCGCTAGGAGTGATGCCACCTGCATCACCCTTAACGGTCCACAACTAACATGATTCACGAGCAACGCATCACGTATATGGTTTATGAATATCATTGTATATCAATGACAATAGGAGAAACATAGCCACCTGCATAGTTACTCCTATTGTCCATGAGAGTATCGTTGAAAACATTATAGATATATATTGTGAAATTACTGAGGGAGGAATAAAGCCGCCTGCCTAACTCCTCAGCCATAGACTATATTCAGTAACCCTGGTAACCTAACATTTTCACTAAACAAACTAATGAACAGTTCGGATACAATTCCCGGTCAACTATCCCAGCATCGTATAGATCTCAATTGGAAATAGTACCAATTCTGATGTATTTCTTAAATGCACCCGACTTCCAGCGTCCCATGCCTTGTATTTCTAAATCCGAAAACCCGTTAAGTGCTGCAGCAGTTGCCCCACCGATGCTAAAAGAGTGGCCTTTGTATTTTTTTGTAGAAAAACCTGAACTTCTTAGATATTTTTTCAATTCTAAATTAAAGAAAGATACTGTTATTGGTGAACCGTCTACAAAAATGAACAAAGGACCCTGCTTTGAACTTCTAATAGATAGATATTTTGACATTAATGTCACTGGACAAATAGCATTACCTTGTTTGCGTAATTCTAATGTTACAGGTCTCCCTGAAGAGTTGTGTTTAAAGTGCCGCAATACTATAATTAAAATCCGTTTATTATTTTGCCAGGAAACATCACATAATTGCAACACTTTTGATGACAAGTTTCCCCTTTTTACCGCAAGTTCGCCAATTCGCAGCAATGCAAAGAATGCAAGAGAAAACATCGCCTGCATTTAAATTTCCATGTAATGAGAATTGGACAAAACAAATATCATTCTGTTCATCGTTTTCAGCATTGAAACAGATATTGGAAGACGTATATCAAAACATTTATTTTTATTTTTGACACCGCACAACATTTTCTTAATTAAAAATGAATCGGTAGGGTCAATCCCCCTTCTAATTTGTGAATATATGAAACAGCAGACACATTTGAGAACATAGTACTTGCGGAGTAATTTTCAGATGTTAAGAAAGAAATAAACATCGATATGATTTCCACATTGACTGGATACTCTGGCCATTTATGAGATATGTAATATATACTCATAAATGATTGGAACCTCTGTAAATGTTTTTTGTATGATTTCCGACTTGATGGAGCTAAAGCAGCTTTCAAAATTGTTTTTCTTAAACCAACCAATGAACTGGTGCTAGGTGGTCTGGTATTTGAGTGTCTATTTGTTCCAACCACGGCGCATATCGCCCTTGCGTCCTGCAATCGAGAACGAGATAAAAGATCAGCTAACACATTTTGTTTACCCGGTATGTGCTTTGCCTTGAAATGAATATTGAATTGCATACATTTCAGCACCAAGTGCCTGACGAGCTTCATAATTTTAGAAAATTTACAAGACTGAGAATTGATAATTGAAACCAGCGCTTGGTTATCGGAACATAAGGAGCATAACACACGAATTTGCCAGTTGGTTACCCTAAATGTTCACGGCAAGCATAATAGGGAATAGTTCTAATAAAGTGATGACATGATGACGAGAATATTTTATACCACAAGTCAAGTTGTACAAGCGACGCACAAACGCTCTACCTGGTACGACAACTGAGCAAGCGAATGCCAACAAACTCAATATTGATTGCAAGTCATGCAACTTTACTGTTCTTCTTCTACTTGACCCTTTCACCGTCAATTTAGTCAATTTGAATTTTCACCCACTTAAAGTTGTGTCTCGCTGACGCGATCTACAACTTCAAGTGAGTAAAAAATATTCAGATTTGACAAAATGGTGGTCGACGCTTTTTAAATCTTGCTGGTTGATGTCACAATTTTATCTTCAACACATTTAAAATGTGGTACTTGATGTGGTAATAAAAAATGAAATATGAAATATGCGGCCCCGGCGGTTAAAGGGTTAGGCTTATCAACATATTCTTTACTCTGATTAATTTATCCTGAGGTAATCTTATCTAATGTAGTATTGTCAATCTCAACCCCATGGACTGAGCAACACGTAGTGGGCAAAACAGTTTTAGCATGTTTAATTGGTAAATGTGTATCATTTGCTAAGGTGAAAAAGCAGTCTAATCCGTACTGGCAAAGATGAGAGTCTGCAGGACCGACAGAAATAAAATCAGCGAGAATATGTGTAACCCCAGACACCAGAAAATGGTCTAAAAGTACCCACTGAAGTGATCACTAACTTTCTCGAATGTTTGACATGATAAACTACAACCCATTGGTAAACATTTGTCGTAGTATTATTCGTTATCGAGTTTGAAACCAAGTAGATGATAATCGGCAGGGCGGATTGGTATAATCCTAAAAGCTTCCTCAATGTCAACTTTTGCTATGAAAGAACCCTGTCCAAATTTTTGAACAAGCTCTACTACATTGTCTAGATTTTCATACTGGACCTTGCAAAATTCATCCGGAATGAAAGAATTGATCGAGTTACCTTTTGGATAAGAAAGGTCGTGAATCATTCTGAAAGAGTTAGGTTCTTTTTTACTCACTAGACCCAGAGGAGGGACTCTAAATTTATTGAAAGGTGGGTTTTTCAATGGACCGGCGATGCGCCCTTTTATAATTTCATTTCCGATTTTCATTTCGATTATTTCAAAATAGCCTCAGACGATAAATCTGGACCTTCATAATGCTGACTAAAACCTTCTGACAAGCCCGTGATCAGCTCACTCTTTTTACCAGAGTCATAACCTGCTAAGTTTAGCCAACTAGCCAGTTTTTTTACCCGCAGGGGTGTTGGTACGTTGCCCTGTCTGGTTGGTGGATTTAAAACATTTGCTGCTCGGGTGTCGCTTTCCACAGTGTGAACACGCATTGGTCACGGGGGCAGGAGCCTTGGGATTCAAAACTGAAACATTGTCCCTGGTGAAAGTTGTTCTTTCTAGATTTGAAACCCCGAAAGGATGTTTTTCCTTGAAAATTGTGTGGTTTCTTGACATTGTTAAAATTCACCAAAGAAAAATACAAATCCCAGTGAACCTGCTCCCATGACAATTGATGTAGTTTTATGGACCGGCGAAATTTCTCATCATAACTTAACCAAACCCTACCGCTAAGCATACACCATGTAAGCATCAAGCCACTGGTCCATGGTCATAGTATCTTTGCGGGACGACGGCGAAGAAAATCTCGCGTTAATCCCATTTAAATCACTAGATTGGTGAGCTTCCTCTCTCTCTTCTCTATCTAACAGATCAATAAAATTTATAAACTCTAAACTCACTATCTTCAGTTTCAACTTAGAAGATAGATCGTATCCCAAGTTATTGGAGAAACAATTGTACATTGATGATCTCTCACCATGTTTAGTGACCTGCTCTGATCCACTACCAGTGTCCTCCTCATCGGAGAGGAACAAAGAATCTGTTTGAGGAGGATGATCTGATTCAGTAGGTGGCGCTGGTAACACGCCAGCTTTAGGCAAAGTGTTCATCACTAGGTCTGCCACTCTGCCGGCCAAGGCTTCATCCGAAGCAGTGGGAGATTTTGTCCTGGAACCACTCGATTTCCTGACAAATAGAGAATAATAGAGCCAGTACGAGAAATAAAAGTGTGTTAATTAGCATGATTAGTAGAACAGTGAAAACTGTATGTTACCCAGTTAATATGAGTTACAAATTTAAGTTACCTCGCCATTTAATTACACACAATTCTTTTGAGTAGTCTACGTCATCCCTTACATACCCAAAGGGACAGACGTGTTTTTATTATGGTACAAAACCCACTTAATACACACGAACATGGATCAGGGTACATCACCCCCTAAATACACTAGTGCACATAATGCCCGTAAGTACAATAATTTTAAAATTAGGGTACATTACCCCCTAAATACTCTCTTGTACATCATGCCCAACTAACAAAATTTTTATATTAGGGTTCATCACCCCCTAAATACTCTCTGGTACCCAATGCCCAAATGACAGGAGTTTTATAATAGGGTACATCACCCCTTAAATACTCACGGGTACCCAATTCCCAACAGACAGGAGTTTTATAATAGGGTTCATCACCCCCTAAATACTCCCTGGTACCCAATGCCCAATAGACAGGAGTTCTATAATAGGGTGCATCACCCCCTAAATACTCTCGGGTACCCAATGCCAAAAAGACAAGAGTTTTATAATAGGGTTCATCACCCCCTAAATACTCCCTGGTACCCAATGCCCAATAGACAGGAGTTCTATAATAGGGTGCATCACCCCCTAAATACTCTCGGGTACCCAATGCCAAAAAGACAAGAGTTTTATAATAGGGTACATCACCCCCTAAATACCCTCTGGTACCCAATGCCCAAAAGACAGGAGTTTTATAATAGGGTACATCACCCCCTAAATACTCTCGGGTACCCAATGCCCAAAAGACAGGAGTTTTATAATAGGGTACATCACCCCCTAAATACTCTCGGGTACCCAATGCCCAATAGACAGGAGTTTTATATTAGGGTACATCACCCCCTAAATACTCTCTGGTACCCAATGCCCAAAAGACAAGAGTTTTATAATAGGGTACATCACCCCCTAAATACTCTCTGGTACCCAATGCCCAATATACAGGAGTTTTATATCAGGGTACATCACCCCCTAAATACTCTCTGGTACCCAATGCCCAATAGACAGGAGTTTTATATCAGGGTACATCACCCCCTAAATACTCTCTGGTACCCAATGCCCAAAAGACAAGAGTTTTATAATAGGGTACATCACCTCCTAAATACTCTCTGGTACCCAATGCCCAATAGACAGGAGTTTTATAATAGGGTTCATCACCCCCTAAATACTCTCTGGTACCAAGCGCCCAATAGACATGAGTTTTACATCAGGATATATCACCCTCTAAATACACTAGGGTACATAATGCCCACTGAAACATGAGTTTTATATTAGGGTTCTGGATCACCCCTTAAATACTCTCGGGCACACAATGCCCAATAAACAGGGATTTTAAATTAGGGTACATCACCCCATAAATGCCCAAACTCCCACAATGTCAAAAAAAACCCGAGAGTTATGCATCAGGTTACATAACACAAAAATTGAGTTTTATATTTAGGGCACAGCACCCCCTAAACAACTCGTAGGTGTAAACCACACCCCACCAAACAAAAGTTGTCTTACTTCATTCAAATATTATCGTACATCTTACTTATTCTCGGGGCACCATGTTATTACGATTGGTGCCAAATAAGATTACATAATTATGTAAGCAAATAGAAGTAAATAAGTAATCACGTAGAGAGGTTAATCCTATCAAAATTAGGTTAATCATAATTTAATGCAAATAACAAAAATCGATGAAACCCAAGTCCAACAAATTCGTGAGAATTAGACCCTTTAAATGTTATCAAATCCGTCAATTCAGCATACCTGTAGGTAATTATGACATGTTCACACACGTTTAACTCAACTCGAAAAACAATATTTCTGGTAGTACAAAATCGCTCCTCTGATTAAACGGAAATACAGCTTAGTGCCAAGATGGTTCAGATGAACACCGTCACCGCATAGCATTTTGTCCCAATTTGTTATCTATATTTTGTTCTCCCAGAAAAGCAACTTCTTTGGGAAAAACTCACGCAAAAATTGCAGTTCACTGTTAACGCTATCGACAAGTGCGTTATAGTTCTGTTTCAGTGTAAAGCGTGAGGATGGCGACTGTTGTCTGTACAACAGCTGACAAATCCCGACTGAGAGGACACCGCTGTCATTTATAAATTATCTTGCCAGGCATATAATGTCTCTGGCTAAATGCACAGGCTGAACCGCATTATTATTCAAATCATCCCCCCAATTTGTAACACAACTGCGGTGCCCTCAAAATTATTCAGCAAATATGTTTGTGAGTGACATCTCAAACGCTGTACGGTAGCCCCTGGTACACCAATCAAATTGATATTAAATATGGCTAATTTGACATCACTACCAGGAGTTTTTACGTACTGATCCAATCTCGTAATGAAACTATGACCCAATACCACAACTTACCTTTGTTTTTCCTTCACTTGTCTGTCTGACCGGCAACCGCGAGACGGACCCGCCACCTGCTGAGGCAGCCCCATCAGGACGTCGCTGTCAGATTCATAGTCAGCTGAGCGATTACTTGCTGCTGAAGGGGCGTTCACACCTGTTACGACTTTTCCCTAGCGGTACGACTTTTTTGCTTACGACGCGTCCGCAGAAGTTGAGCTTTCTATAATATGATGAGGTGTTCACACCAGGAAGCGTCCCGGATGCGTGGACGCTACCCCCTCGCGGCGCGTCCACAGAAAGTTGAAAAATGTTCACTTTTGTCGCGGACGCGCGGGGCGCTTACGACTTTTTTCTTGCCAGTCAAATACGCACTGGTTCTCGTCACGTGGCAAAACATGGTAAATAGTGTTGTTTACTTGGCTGCCTTCGTCCTTACAAAACCACCGTGAATTGTGGGACAAATCGTCATCCAACTACAAGGATGACGTCATGAAGAAGAATCCTTGGCGGTCCATTGCCAGAGAATTAAAGAAAACTGATAAGAAAAACATATGGTAATAATTTATATGTAGCGATTTATTCTTCAAATATATAAGCTGTAATTGTAGTTGTAATTACCCATTGTAATTGATTAATATATTTATGTGGTAGACCAGCAAACACAAGACGTTGGCCAAGAACTCAAATTTGGTTGGTGACACACGAAAATAATTTTGGAACCTTGTTCCATCCAGTCTCAGCTCCTGGACTAGCCGGTGATATTTCCCATATCTCTCCCTTTTTTTTAATATTTCGTGCACCCCTCCTGCTCTGGTTTGTGGGCGTTTTTTCTTTCCTTGTAATACAGCAGCAATAAGTAACAGATCTTCTTCTTCCAGCGCGTCGAAAATAATTGTATCCATCATGAATTTAGAATTCCTTCTGCCGTTAAGCTTCAACGTAGCAAGTGGTCAGCCACGTGTGTTGCAGCTGTCGCAACAAATGTTGTTTTATAGTAGCGTCAGCGTCCGCGTTTTGTCGTAACATATGTGAACAGTCCCACGCGTTAAGTCGTAAGCGTTTTGTCGTTGGCCGCGCCGCTAGGGACAAGTCGTAACAGGTCTGAACGGGCCTTGAGCTGGCCGCCCTAATCCGCTTCCTTCCCCTCGTGGCTGCAGACCCTCTAAGGGGAGGGGTCCCCTGTGCCTGTCCGCTGTCCCCGGCATCTCTGGCGCCTGCTGCCCGGCATGACCTAGATCGTGGTTGCGCCTGACGTCCATGGCCGCCATCTTCCGTATCACTGAGACTGCGGCCACGCTTTGAGGTTGACGCTCTGGTGGGTGTAGGTTTTGCTTTCGGCATCTTAATTAGGTGTGCTCGAGAAAACAATAGATTGTCACTGTTAAAAAGTGCGGCAAGTCACCACTGTAAATCGGTAGATGTATATCTTGGTAACTGGGGTTTTCAAGATGGTAATCCCCCAGGAAGCTCTAGCCACTGTGAAATGACCACGCTTGTTTTCACACGTGGATGGAAGGAGCTCCTGGTCACTCAAAATCAACTTTAGTAATGATGTAAGATGAATAAAGGTCCATCAAATATTTACACCCCACCTGAGTGTGCAAACAAATACAAAAGTGACATATATGTTAGCAATTCAACCATGTATAGGATATAAAGTTTCCAAAAAAATAACACAGAATTTCTGAAGCGTCTGACTCGAGCACACACAAATACAGAAAGACTGATCCCGATATGTAAATTATGTATGTGCTTCACCCGTCGCTACGGCGCCAACTACCGAGTAGAGAAAGCTATTATTCATGGTGTAAACTCTGCACAGTAGTACCACCTCGCGACTATCAGAATAATTTATACAATACAATAATATAAGCAAATGAGGTGGGTCCCCTTCACAACATAAATCGATTTCTCTTGTCATCTTGGTCATAAAAATTTGCATTTTTGTGCTTTACTATAATACGTATGTGATTACTTTTATATCGTATATAGTGACGGCCACGTCGACATTTCATTGAAAGCAGTTATGACGAGCTATGACAAGTATTATTATGTTTTTTAGCATCAAATAGTTGAATGTGATATCGCCCTCTGCACGTGCCTGTTTTGAGCCGGGTGAGTTGCTGATGTCAACATCTTTGTCAAGCGATGCCTCGGTGTGACGGCCCGCCTGGCCGGTGTTTGTCCTCACAACAAACGTGACGAGTCAGTTCAATTATGTCAAGGTGACCTGATGCTATGCCCCTCATGTAATGAGGTACGTTTTGGCCATGTACCAAGAGACATTCCAGAGCAAGATAGATGCAACAATCGACGATCTGTTACAGACGTAGGATCCCGACATGATATCGATGAGAACACAGAAGGAGATACAGAACCGGAATTATCGAGTATGGTTATCTCAATTATGGGAATAAAGGTAATAATTAACCCCCTGCTGGCGTATGTGTTATTTTCCATGCAGGCAGGCACAGCAGATAATATACGTGTAGCTGTAACTGGACATTTTCCACTTAATGCAATAGTTGAAGCGAAGAATCTCCTCTGGAATGCATGCGATCCAGAGCTAATTGGAGAAAAGGCTAAACGCAAGGATTCAGCGTCCCGCACAGAGAGTGAAGCACATGTCCAGGACATACTACATGGCCTTCAGAAGCTGGACAAAAATGATAAACTTCCTTGTGTCATGATAAATACCATGGATATCGGGATGAGCTAAATAACATCTCAGTAATCGACAGGCTCAACAGAAAAGAGACACTCGTTAATAATCAGCAACAGCTGCTTGATAAAACAATTGCAGAAAATATTGTATTACGAGAAAGAATGGATAACGTACACACAGCTTAAGCCAATGTGGGGGCAAGAAGTGCTACCCATTCAATTAAAAATGATGGGGTGAAAACTGCTAACAGAGACCACCAGCAGGAGCTACGTGAGGACCGTATGGGACCTACTTCTCCAACATCCCCAGAAAACGCGCAGACACCAGCGAGGAGACATGATGATGAGGAGGATAATAATCAGGTTGCCGACACACCACCTCTTCCACCAGCACCAGCGCTGAACAAGGATCGGCCACCGTATCAGCGTGGTGGTAGGAGTGGACGCTGAGGACGCGGACGCGATGCAGGACGCGGTCGACCTACTGGTGGAGGACGCGGTGCTGTACGTGACGGAGGACGCGGCACCGCGGGTGGCGCTGGACAGGGTGCTCGTAATCATCAGGCCCCCCTCTGGCCCGAGTCACTGGTCAATCAGCTGGGGAGGGCGATCAGTAAACTGTCACTGACCAGTACAACGGACACCAAAGCCTATGAAGATTTGCATCTCCCTAATCATACACTGAAGAAGAAACGCCGGGAAGAGAACCGGAGACAGCGCATCATTACAGGTAATACCAGACCAGGTACCGGTCGTTTGCATGGTGCGCCTGAACCAAGTAGAGACTTATTCATATATAGAGTAGACCCTGAAACTATAGTGAATGATAAAACTGATCTCGTTGTACAAAATGACTACGTTGTACTCGACACACAGCTGATATCGAACCCAAGCGCGAGGTTTAAAAGTTTTAAAATGTCAGTGCCCATATCTCAAATAAACTCTTTCTGACAGAATTTTTTTCCAGGCCAGAGGGAGTTTGTGTCAGACGCTTTATAACACCCAGAAGGGGGAGAGATGATGATTACTGATAACATTTTCAGTGATATATATAATACCTAAAAAACTCTACTTTTTTTTCACATTTACATCTATACAGACAGACAGATATTTTATTGACAGAAAGAAAGTCAATCCAGACTTATTTGTCAAAGAAATAAGAGAGATATATGTACATACATGTATGTATATACAACATTGGTAATTTGACAATATGTATGACAATATACATAGTATGACTTACATAACTAAAATCATTTTAACTGGCATTGCCATAAGAAACACTGGGTATATACGTAAAATAAAATTGAAAGGCATTGCCAGGGTAACACAGGGTCTATCATTTTGTTTCCCGCACCTAAACCAGATATAAAATAGCTACTATGTATGACATGCTAATTATATATATACTAGCAAAAAAGACACTCTGGAAAGCGTAGAAACCTAAAATATATACAAGTGCATAATTAAGCTACAGTTATTGGAGAATGTATTAAGACAATGGTAGTGTTGCAAACTTAACTACGTAATAACAGTAATACTACCGAAACACAATATATACATACTAATAAAAGTCGGACTTTGGTGGTTCGTCGACTGCCAACAAAGTATAGCATCAGAACCATCCATATTATCGAGTGTTGACTTAGTTGACTTAGTGATGTAATAACAATAAAAATTACGGATAGTAGTTATGCGTGCCATTCACGCAGGACATGGCACTCCACAATGGAAATAAAGTGTGTTTAATTAACTAGTGATTTATTATCTATATGGCCTTCGCACAAAAACATTACAGATTATTTTAATTCACTATTTTGCTTAGTTCATACCATTTCACTCACGACCTAGTTAGTACCACATACTTGGAGTTGACTTAGCAACTCTGAAATCCTCTATAAGGCCCCACCTCGTCTGATAACAAAGGCGACGGAAGCGTCCCTAACCGGCCCTAAAAAGCCGAATAATAAGATCCGAGAGCAACAGCCGTCCTGATATGTGGTAATACCCAAGTCAGATCATGAAGGCATGCTCATATGGATAATATAGCGACAGGTGACTTGTGATTGTTCTACATAAAAATGAAACGTTATAACGATAATAATGACACATAATCATGATCATGATGATAATAATTAATCATGCTCGTCACGCACGGCACGACACACATTTATCATACTCCATACTTTTAACCCTTAATTTGTTTAAAACAACCATAGATAAATTTTGCTAACGACTTCACCACTGTTATGTCTCTAGATGTCAGAATTCGCAGAAACATATCATTTGTTGGTTGCATATTGATAATTCCGGCTACAGAATTAAGCAAGATTTCGCGTTCATTGTTCATGGCATAAAAGTGGAGAATAAGGTGTATTTCGTCGTCAATTTCGTTTGATTCACACCTTGTGCATATTCGTTGGTTTATTGGAGTTATTGGATTATTGTATCGTCCTCTCTCTATTTTTAAATCATGTGAGCTCATTCTATATCTCGCCATTGCTGTTACGAGGTGGTTCCCCTTTATGTTTAAAATGTATGGTTCCAAACACAAAGATTTTTTCACTAATGAATGAATATGTGCGCAGCTTACTTGAACTCTCGATATCTTGTCTCCACCTCTGTGTAAATATTCTAACAATTGAATCTTTAAAGGAAAGCATGAATTTATTTGTATTGCCAATGTGCTGCGTCTCCCAAGCTTAGTCTAGCCCGGTTAGTTCAAGGACAGACCGAATACGCGAGCACCAGTTTGTGAATCCAGTGCCATCTGGCTCTAGTAGCATATTTTAGGCATTTCTGACAGGGTGGTTCTGAGATAGGTCTAGAATTCTACACCAATATTTTACAGCTTTAATATGTTGCCTGATAATCAATGGAAACCGTCCTGTGTCAACATAAATTGCAAGAGTGGGTGTTTGCTTTCTAACACCCAGCGTTGATTTAATAAATTGTAGATGTATCTTTTCCAAATCATTAACACTATCACCGGTATACCATATATCACTTGCATACTCTAATATGGGCAGTATTTGACTATCAAAAACCTTGAATGCGATAACAGGTGACAATTTACCGACTATGGGACGAGATTGCTTGTGTAGAGAAAAAACTGCTTTACCAGCTTGGGAAGCGAGAAGAAGGAACGTTTCTTTCAATACATTCTTAGGATATTTAGTGCTATATACAACCCCAAGGTATTTATATTTTTCATTTTTTTCTATTATGTCATCACCATAGTAGAAGCTGTCACATTCTGACGTATGGCGTTTGTTAAATATGAGAACTTTGGTTTTAGGAATGCTGACTATTATATGCCACAGAGAAGCATACTTATACAGGGCAGTTAATTGTTTGTGCAATCCATTTGCAGAATCTGAAAAATAGACAAAGTCGTCTGCAAATAACAAGTATACAATTAATAAAGTGTCTACGGAGATAACCTCACCTTGATCAAATGATTTGGATATATCCTGCAAAAATGCTGTAAAAAATTTGGGGCTGAGCATACCACCTTGCAGGACACCAAATTCGCTTTTTAATATCTCGCTGATGCATGAATCCCATTTTACACGGCACTCAGCTTTAGAGAACATACTCTTTATTACATTTAAAAAATTGCCGTCTATTCCTCTGCTCAATAACTTATAGTACAGTGCTGATCTTTCAATATAGTCAAATACTTTTGTAAAATCAACAAAACATATATAAAGGGGCTTTGAAAGACACATTTGCCTATCTATAATGGCACATAGTATAAATATAATATCAGTCGTCCAAGAGTTACTTCTAAAGCCGGCCTGAAAGGGATCATTATCATAGCATACATCATTTTTAAAAGACAGTCTGTTATTAAGTACATATTCAGATAATTTCCCAATGCATGGCATTACTGTAACTTTCCTGTAGTTATTGGGCACGTTATGGGCAGCTTTTTTGTGAGCAGGATGAATTATACCATTTATTTATATATATTATATTTATTTTATTTATCATGTTTCTCAATGTGTGCAGCTATAACCATAACAGTCAGGGCCTCGGTGCAGGACGTGCTCCGTATATACAGGAACTTATCAATGAATATCAGTTTGTTATGTTACAAGAGCATTGGCTTTTTAATGAGCAATTAGGAAAATTACAAACAGGGGCGGATTTAGACCGGGTTGACAGCGTTTTCAAATGTAAAAAATTACAGGGTTTGAGACCTGAAAACGGTAAATTAATTGATTTTTTGGGGGATTGGAACCCTGTCACCGTTTTGTTGACAGGGTTCCAAAACCCAATTGATAGCCTACTCTTCGTTGTTGGTCAATTAGGCTGTTTCATTGATCTAAAGATAAATGCTGTCACTAAGAGGTGTGAAAGGGTGGGGTGACACCGGCAGCAGGTGTAGTTAACAGTCCCGCCAAATCATAATGTAGGTCTACACTGCTAAACAAAGCATAAAGGCAGTATCTGCTTACTTGTACTCGAGGTAGATACTGTCTTTTGGCTTTGCACGGCAGCATAGGCCTACAAGTACAAACTGGTTGTCATTGGGGACCGACTGTTGCATAACATTCACACAACCCCTTGTTTTCAAATTAAATACACCTAGCTTTGAAAGCGCTCTACACATTGAAATTGTAGTACGTTTGTTCTGTTTACCTTTAAGTCATTTTGTAAATACTTTTTTATACTTTTTGTACTGGTATAGATCTGGTAATTTTCGCGAAGTTTTCATTTTCGCGAAGAAAACAAATTAGGGAATTTAAATTATTATAATAGCGCTACCTATTATCGAAAACGACTACAGTGAGTTTTAACTTCTGTCTCTATGACTCAACAACAATGTAGGCTACATGTATATCTTATATATTAGCCGATATCGCGTGAGCGGGGAAACAAATAACTAGAGAATAAAGTACATCATCAATTTGTTTAGTTATTGATCATATCAGTCAGTGATTAGAACGGTTTTGCTAGTTAGCCTAACTTACTACAGTAATGTGTTTGTGTAACACTACCAGCTTGAGAGTTCATTGCAACTAACAATGGTTGTTACCCCAAAGCTAACTCAACCTTCGCCTGGTATCACCGGCGCTGACCCACCATTAAACCAACGTGTCGTGAATAGTTATTTCCGTAATTGGTATTACGTAACTAAGGGTGAAGTAGGCTACGCCTATACTTCTGATAACTATAAACGATGGATGAGGGAAGTTTTAGCTTTCACGGCGCCAGTTAAAGATGACTTTCCACAGCTCAGTCACTATAGGCTTATCTGTTAGGCCTAAATACCAAAGAAAAAAATATGGAAAATTGTAGACTTCACGAAAAATCCTTAAATAAAAAAGTAACCTCAAAATTAACATACATATCCTATATATATAATGGTTGGAACCCTGTCAGATTTTTTTCTGGATCCGCCCCTGACAAAACGATTTTTCAAATAAGAATATACACGGTGTATCTGAAATGGACCCGGAAGTTCCACTTATGGGGCGACCGTATGGTGGTTGTTGTATTTTGTGGCATAAACATTTGTCAGGCACTGTTACGCCGATTGCTACGAATTCCAAGAGATTGTGTTGTGTTTTATATCATACCGGAACGGTAAAAAATCTTGTTTTTGTGTGTACATGCCTAGTGATAGAGCAAACGACGCTGAGTATGAGGATGTCTTGATTAATATTAGTCAATTATGTAACAGTCATGACAACACAATGGTTGTAATTGGAGGCGATTTCAACACCAGCTTCGCCAGAAGTACAGAATCCAGAACAATACAATTAAAAGATTATCTTCTTCACGAGAATTTTAAATGTTGTATTGAACACGTATTATCCGAAATTGATTACACTTATGAAAGCAAAAATAACAATGAAAGATCATTGCTTGATCATATATGTATCAGTGAAAATATTTTTACCGCTATTAACACGTGGACGAGCACAAACAGCGCGCCTCTTTCTGGCACTGGCTGTGGAGAGAGAACGGCTCACCACACCATGGTCCGCTGGCGGAGGTGCGTAAGCTGACACGTTTCACTATGCTGTGCGTATGATAAAGAAATCACGCGACTCTATTGTGTCTAGCAAAATAGCCCGTAGCCTGGTTTCTGGTAATCCTAAATCTTTTTGGGAAGATGTTAAGAAAATAAAAGGCAATAGCTCTATTATACCTAACAGCGTTGATAATGCAAAAAGAGCCAATGAAATAAGTGAATTATTTGCTGACAAATATAAAAAACTGTATAATTCTGTCCCTTCCATTTTAGAGGAACAACATGAACTTATGTCTAAACTGGAATGTGACTGTCATGACAAATGTACACATGATAATGACTGCTATGATACGCATAAAATAAATATTTCTCATGTTAGTATGGCAGTTAAGGGAATAAAGAGTGCCAAACGCGACGGAACTTGTAATATGTATACTGATCATTTAATTAACGGCCCTAAGCATTTACATGTACATTTGGCACTTATGTACAGTTCAATGTTAAGTCATGCTTTTAGTCCTATTCAATTTTGTACTTCCACATTAATAGCTATACCCAAGAATAAAAGGAAGTCATTACACGACAGCAATAATTATAGATCAATAGCTCTAAGTAATGTGCTTGGTAAGTTACTATATACTATCTTCGTCTGATTTACAGTTCGGTTTTAAACCGCGTAGTTCTACAGCTACTTGTACTTTTGTTCTAGATGAAGTTATAAAATATTACAATAATAGTAAGACTGATGTTTAAATGATGATGTTGGATGCGAGTAAGGCATTCGACAGAGTAGATCATATCAAATTATTTGAAATACTTAGTAAGAAGGGCGTGTGCCCCACATTGCTGAAACTTTTGTTTAATATGCATAGTCAACAGACCATGTCTGTTCGATGGGACAAAGTGGTATCCCAGCCTTTTAAAGCAGGTAACGGTGTTAAACAAGATGGAGGTTTGTCTTCTATTTTATTTACTTTATATTTAGATGTACTTATGGATATGTTAAAATCATCAGAATTTGGTTGTTATGTCGGTAATGTTTTTTTTGGTGTTTTAGCATACGCAGATGATATTGTTTTATTGGCGCCCTCACGTTTCGCATTGGGCAGGTTATTCAAACAGTGTTCTCTTTTTTCTAAGTTATATCAGTTTGATTTTAATGCAAAGAAAAGTGAGTTTATTATTCATAGCCATAATCACGAAATTCATCGTGAGGAAATATACTTTATGAATAAGGTAATGCAAAGCCAGATTAATTGCAGGCACTTAGGTAACACGGTGGGTGGTAAACAGAGTAAGAAACGTGTAATTGCAGCTACTGCTGATTTTAATATTAAAACAAATGTTTTGTTGTCTACTTTCAGAATTGTAAACTCAAGTAAAATTAGAAATTTTCAAAGCTATTAGCATGTCATTATATGGATGTTCCTTATGGACCCTGTCCAGCTCATATATAGATCGTTTTTATGTATCTTGGCGTAAAGCTATAAGAAGAATATTTGATATACCATATCGGACTCACTGTAAACTGTTACATTTTATAACGCAGGTGCTACTAATTGATATGCAGTTGCATATACGCCCCGTCAAGTTCTTAAAATCTATTTAAATGAGTGGTAATGATATCGTAAAAATGTGTACAAAGCTATGTTTAAATGGCAGTGGAACTGCATTAGCTAATAGTATAAATTGTATAAGTTACAAATACAATGTATCTCAACAAAGGTTATGTTCACCGATGATCAACGCTCGTGCCACGTTTACTAGCAAATGTAAAGAGTCCGAGAGGGACATACATACCGCCTCGTTTATCAGGGACGTATTAGAAAGTGATACGTCTTTTTTTCTAATGACGCACTTTGCACTATTTTAAATTTTTTGTGTTGCCATTAATGCACTATTTATTACATATAACCTAATTTCTGAATCATTTGCACATTGTATTTGTGATATGCTTTTTCTATATTTAGGATATGCCTTTTGTACTTCGAGTACGTCAATAAACATATTATTATTATTATTATTATTATATTGATAACTGCGGATACAGAATTAAGCAAGATTTCGCGTTCATTGTTCATAGCATTACAGTGGAGAAGAAGATGTATTTCGTCCTCAATTTCGTTTGATTCACACCTTGTGCATATTCGTTTGTTTATTGGAGTCATTGGATTATTGTATAGACCTCTCTCTTTTTTTAAATCATGAGAGCTCACTCGATATCTCGCCATTGCTGTTATGAGGTGGTTCCCCTTTATATCTAAGATGTATGGTTCCACACACAAAGATTTTTTTACTAACGAATATTTGCGCAGCTTACTTGAACTCTCGATATCTTGTCTCCACCGCTGTGTAAATATTCTAACAATTGAATCTTTAAAGGAAAGCATGAATTTATTTGTATTTCTAATGTGCTGTGTTTCCCAAGCATGATCTAGCCCAGTTAGTTCAAGGACAGACCGAATACGCGAGCACCAGTTTGTGAAACCAGTGCCATCTAGCTCTAGTAGCATATTGGAGGCATTTCTGACAGGGTGGTTCTGTGAAAGGTCTAGGATTCTACACCAATATTTTACAGCTTTAATATGCTGCCTGATAATCAATGGAAACCTTCCTGTGTCACCATATATTGCAGGAGTGGGTGTTTGCTTTTTAACACCCAGAGTTGATTTAATAAATTTAAGATGTATTTTTTCCAAATCATTAAAACTATCACCGGTTTACCATATATCACTTGCATACTCTAATATGGGCAGTATTTGACAATCAAAAACTTTGAACGCTATAACAGGTGACAATTTTACGACTATGGGACGATATTGCCTGTGTAGAGAAAACACTGCTTTACCAGCTTGAGAAGCTAGATGAACAAACGTTTCTTTCAATACATTCTTAGGATATTTAGTACTATATACAACACCAAGGTATTTACATTTTTCAGCTTTTTCTATAACGTTATCACCATAGTAAAAGTTGTCACATTCTGACGTATGGCGTTTGTTAATTATCAGAACTTTTGTTTTGGGAATGCTGACTATTATATGCCACAGCGAAGCATACTTATACAGGGCAGTTAATTGCTTTTGCAATCCATTAGCAGAATCTGAAAAAAAGACAAGGTCGTCTGCAAATAACAAGTATGCAATTATTAACGTGTCTACGGGGATACCCTGTCCTTGATCATATGATTTGGATATATCTTGTATAAATTCTGTAAATAATTTGGGGCTAAGCATACCACCATGCAGGACACCAAATTCGCTTTTTAGTATCTCGCTGATGCACGAATCCCATTTTACACGGCACTCAGCTTTAGAGAACAGTGTTTAGTACAGTGCTGATTTGTCAATATAGGCAAATGCTTTTGTAAAATCAACAAAACATTACAACCATGCTTGTAAAATTCCGCAGGAATACCATCTATACCTGCCGTTTTTTACATTTTAACTTTCTAATTGCTTTTGGGATTTCATCTATAGTTATTGGGCTGTTTAGGAACTGTAACAAATCGGATTGGCCATTCTCTCCCTTCTCATTAATATCATTTGGGGATGATTTAAGTAGATTTGTTATATTATTCATATGATCGTAGTCAAAATAGTCGACATGGGGAGGGTAGACTTGTTCTTCAAAATATTTCACAAATTGTGACAGGGTAGGGCCTTTGGTTGAATTTCTAGGTTTTAAAGATTTCCAGAATTTCCAGTAGGCTTTTGGATTTTCTGTTCTCATATTTTCCAACTGACTAAGTTTGGCTTGTTGGTAGTGTCTTTTCTTTTTCCGGATTAATTGTTTATATTGTCGTAACATTATATTATATTCACCTTGACGTGTGTTAAACTTCTTATGTTTAGCGATATTATTTAAAACATGTTTTAAAGATTTACAGTCTTCGTCATACCAAGGGTTGGAAGGAAAGTTATTTTTTATGTTTTTCTTACAATTTGATTGATGTTGCTTCTTTAGAAATAATGGAGATATTGCATTTTCTAACATATCATTGAAAATATCACGTAGCTTATCGCTGTTACACCCTTCAGCTACGGCACATAACATTTTTTTCAAACGCAATACATGTCTGCTCATTTCGTAGAGATGCTTGGTATTCGATCTTTTCTCATCTTGCCATATATAAACATTGGAACCTGGTGGGGAGTCATAACGTGTATCTTCATTTCTGCAGAGCTTGACTCTCTCAATTTTGAATTGAGAATATGGAATTTTATAAGACAATGATCCGATTCTACTAATTTCGGTAGAACTTTAAATTTACTGATCTCTTGCTCTCATGGGCGAGTAGTATGTAAAGCGGCCGATACCTTTATCATCAAACATTCGGCCATTGGCTATTTTAAGTTCTGTGTTTATACAAAAATTAAGCAGAGATCGTCCATATTTGTTAATGCCTCCGTCCTCATTACAGCGTTCATTTAGAACATTGATATTATTATCGTAATCTGGAACGCGTCCAGTTCTACTATTAAAGTCACCACATAATATTATATGGTGGATTTCTGTATATCTAGCCACCTCCTCCTCTAACATAGTAAAATAATCATTTCTTAGACCAACATAGCACAGCCGATTTTAATATTTTTCTGATAGTATTTTGTTGTTACAGTTAACCATACCAGATGATCATAGGTAGAGTCTATTCTAGTATGTTTTTCAAATTTGTTAGCTTTTAATATTCCAATACCACCAGATGCTCTTGAAGCATTTTTATGTTTAAATGATCCACTCACATGATAGAACTGGTACTCGGGTAATACCAATGTGTAGTCATTACCTTTCATTGTTTCTGTTAAAAATATTATATCGTATTCACGAATAAATTCTAAAAGATCGGGATCTGCCATTTTGTTACCTAAGCCATTTATGTTCCATGACAGTTTGCGTATTTCACCGCCCTGATCATTTATAACCTCCGTGTTCACGTTTGCTATGTCCTTGTTATGATGGTTGGTATATGAAAAAACTGACCGTTTACTCTATGGTTGTTGAACACTTCAGCAATAGCCGCAGTCAATTTTTGTTGACCCTTATTATTTAAGTGTATTCCATCACGGCTCAGATGTTGTTATGTTACGGGTGTGGGTATACAGTCAGTATTTTTTAATTTTGAGCATATAATATCTCGTATGTGGCTGTTCACATGGTGAATAAGGTATGATATCTATCCTTGTTGCTGGGGGGAATCTCAGACAAATAGACGTGTTTATTGTGTAGAGTTTTCATTTTTTGATATGGACATACTAGACAGTGTTCAAAGTCTAAGAAAACACATTGTAAATGCAACATCGTGGAAATTTGAAGGAACATTTGATAATTATGTAAACCCACAACTTATATCAACCAAAGTGCATCTGTAACAGTGCAACATTCTGTATGTTGGCCATTTAAAAAAAAAAGAGCAATAACACTAAAAACATTTTTTTTAAAATAATTAAGATTTTGCGAGTTTAAATGTTATTATGCGTATAGGATACTATAGCAAGCATGTTAAAAATTATTACTTTTAGAGACTGTAATAGAAATATTTTTTGTCTTTGCCGGCCTGGCTCAAATAGTAGTCAATTTTATAACGATGAAGACAGAACATTAAACGGTAAAGACGTTTTGTAACGGTAAAGACGTTGTTGTAACGGTGAAGAAATAATTTTGTTAAATAAATAAATATTTTAAGCTCTATATAGCGGGCCTAATTTTAAGTATAATTGTTTGCAGATTTTCACACATTATGACTTAAGAGACATCAAATTAACACTGAACTTACGTTTCAAAGTAGTATTTGTGTTTACCCTCCTACTACGGTCTTTACCTTTATAATGGTAAAGACAAATCATTTAACGGTAAAGATACACTATTTGGTATAAAGTAACCATTTAACAAGACATGTGCATATTATTGACTTCAAAAACGTTGTTTTCTTCATGTACTAATGAAAAGAATAATCGACAAGCACTATTTAATTTTACGACCGAGGTTATTAGACACATCCTATTGTTGTGACATTTTTATATGTGACTACTTATTTTGTACTTATAGCCCAGTTGTCTCTGTCCATAAATCTTTAAGAAAAAAATGGTTGACTAGATCCGGGAATTTATGTGGTGTTGCGCCTCGATCTATAATTTGCTTCGGTTCGCTCCCTCCTGCTAGCATTATGATAACCCGGCAAACACGGGACATTGAGCCAATGCTGATTTAACGCTAGTCCACCGTCTGCGACGTTGGCACGGGGCTTAAAATCGGACCTAAATTCCACTTGTCCTGTCGGACAACTGGCTAAAAAATGTAGTCGCCCTTCCCTAAATATCACTTGTTCTTCTTAATTATCAATCTGAATGATTTTTTTTGTAAAAGAAAAGTATTGTCCACTGTAATAAAAAGTTGTCTTCAATCAGACAACTGCACTGCTCATAATCATCGTACTACACAGCCCAGCAAACGAGAGACGTTGGCCCAACGTTGGTTTACTGTTGGCCCACCGTCTACGACGTTGTTCCAACAGTAAACAAACGTTTGGCTAACATCTCATGTAAGCTGGAAGACTTTGCAAGCCATCTGCATGCACATGTGACTGTGCAGTGTAGCAGGTTAGTTACTTGTCCGGTAGGACAAGCCCAATAGAACTGAACTCGTGCGTCCCAGATACTAGTATTGGTCCTCTCGGACGATTGGACGGGGCCAATTTCGAGCCCTGTGACCCAGCGTTATATAAGCATCGGGTAAATATCTCATGTTTGTTGGGAAAGCGTCATCATTCTTAAGAAGTTTGCTACAACACAACATAAACAAGTTGACAGGAATGGGACAACTTATAGTAATTCATCTGATAACTAAGCAGTTGAAATGTCCTTGCTGTTGGCAGACACGGTAGTGGAACGAACGCACGTGAACACTAGAAATGAGTCATTATCACACCGAGTGATGGGATGGCTGTGGTCAATACAGTTATCAAAACAGATGCCTTTCGTCGGATATGTGACATGTCAAAGCAGTATGATGAAGTCAAATTGGTGTTCGCTCGGTATATAGAAACATCACGAAAGAAGCAGATAAGGACGACACAGCATTTGTATAACAGTACTATAACATCTATACAACTTTGGCCCAACGTCTTTGACGTTGGTCCAACATTGTATAAATGTTATACAAATGTTATGTGTTTGCTGAGAAAGGTGAAGTGAACATATCACCATCTAAAAGACAACACTTACATCCATAATATTGCCATAGAAGACATTCTCTCAGATCTTCGGACCGAAGGAAAACTGACAGAGTATTTGGTTCTCAAGGTTGTTCGTCAGAGCAAGAGCTCAAACAATAGCTTTAGACTAATGGTGATATAAGGAAATGAAAAAAATGAAATGAATCGGGCTTTAGGCCACTTTTGTGCACATACAGGCTAAAATAGGCCAGGAGAACCTCCTGAGAATGGTGAGATGAATGCAATGACACTGCCCTCCAGACACAGGATTCGAAATTCAAACCCTCTCGGTCACGATATTCCCCACAATATTAAATTATTACGAGTGAGCGGCGAAAAAACATTCTGTTTTTCTAAAAATTGAAGGCCAGGGTGGGGTTCGAACCCACGATCTCTGACTATCAAAGCAGGCAACCACTGAACCAGCCCCCCTCCCCCCCCCCCCCCGCCTTGGTAACATCAGGAACACACACCAAGGTAAATGATTATATTCCAGAGCCGCTTCTCTTTCACAAGAGACAGTGTTGGTTTAATGTTGGGCCAGCGTCGTAGACGGTGGACCAACATTAAACCAACACTGGACCCTGAACGAACAGTAATCTCGTCTATACAGTAATGATTCTTTGGTCCCGAATTAATTACACTGAAAATTATTCAAACAAATAATAATAATAAAATTACACTAAAAACAGTACTGATTAACTCTTTTCAAACCGGAACCTGTCTATTCTGAAAGCGTCGGAATTGTATTGTATTTTAACTGTCTAAACCGAAATCAGAAACCATTTTTCAGACAAAATCGCATGTGCTTCGATAAATGAAGGGTGACAGAGCAATGTAACATTCTGCTGGTTATGGAATGGTAAAGGTGCGGAGGTAAGTGCTGTTAACACCTCTGGCGTCTTCGAGCAATGTCAACACCTTTACGTCAAGATTGGTGAACTATTTAACATAATGGATTAATAAAAATAATTTTGGTGTTGATAAAATTTTTCAACAAAATAATTGCTTTATGAAATATCAAAGCTCGTACCAGTGCATAATTTTTACACAAATAATTCTTATGCAAATCATACTTTGTTTTGGTTAAATATGTGTGTTACGTCTATGTACTTTTAATGACCGAAAACATATATCTAATACAGTATCGGTAGAATATTATATGCAAATATTAGAAATGTGAATAGAACTATATACAGATAAAAGTATAAATGAAATTCTAGTTCTAAAACGATACAAGTGTCACAACTATGATAAGGAACGGGCGCTCCATTTTCTATGGTGTCGGGATAGGGCCATCTCGCCCTTTCGTTGTTTCGCTGTTTCAAAAATTTTCGCATCACCCTTTCGTTGTTTCGCAGTGTCGTTGTTTCGCAGTTTCATTGTTTTGCTTCGCTTTTTCGCAGTTTCGCATCACTCTTTCGCTGTTTCGTTGTTTCCAGCGTCGTTGTTTCCCATCGCTCTTTCGTTGTTTCGCATCGCTCTTTCGCAGTTTCGTACTTCCGTTGTTTTGCACTTTCGCGTTTTCGTTGTTTCGCTCTTTCGTTGTTTCGCATTTTCGTTGTTTCGCTCTTTTGTTGTTTCGCAGTCTCGCAGTTTCGTTGTTTCGTACTTTCGCACTTTCGCTGTTTCGCACTTTCGTTGTTTCGCTCTTTCGTTGTTTCGCAGTTTCGCACTTTCGTTGTCTCGTACTTTCGCAGTTTCGCACTTTCGTTGTTTCGCACTTTCGTTGTTTTGCTCTTTCGTTGTTTCGCACTTTCGCAGTGTCCGACTTTCGTTGTTTCGCACTTTCGCGGTTTCGTTGTTTCGCACTTTCGTTGTTTTCCTCCTCCCCTCCCTTCCGCTCCACTCGCCTCTTTGTATCACGTGTGTTGTGCATTGGTCCAACGCTGCGTCAATGTTATTTGAACGCCGTCAACGTTGGTCATTATTGAATCAGTTATGGGCCAATGTTGTGTGTTTTTGGCTAATAATGCTTAAAGGGACTGGCCCAGGCTAAAATCACAAAAAAACGGTGATTTTATTTTGGGTTCTTCATATGACCATATGATGTAAACATGTCTAGAACTGCATTTTTTTTTCTTTTTGTGCTGCGCATTCACCAGTTAGGCTAGATATAGAGACGAAATTCCAGATTTCTAATTATTGACAACCATGTCAAAAATAGGAAATGCGGGAATTTCGTCTCTATATCTAGCCTAACTGATGAATGCGCAGCACAAAAATTATATAAAAATTTGCAGTTCTAGTCTATGTACATGTTTACATCATATAGTCATATTTAGAACCCGAAATAAAATCACCGATTTTTTGATGATTTTATCCTGGGCCAGTCCCTTTAATAGCATATGCGGGTAACAGTTACTTGAACGAGAAAACAGCCCCTGGTAACGACTATGTCTGATAATCAGTTCACAGGTGTCTGATTTTGTCGCGGAAAACATATATGTGTATCTATTACTCTTTATATGACGTCTGTCGTTTAATAGAGAGGGACGTCGCTTGCCCCAGCGAGACGTTATTATTATTAGCATACGCTGTGGCGTCGCTACGCCCTAAATCTCACGCCTGCCCCGAGACAGGCTTTAGTGGGGCGCAGACGGCTTATATCGGTCACAAAATGCCTGGTATTGTCCACAATTTCAATTTCTCTGCGGAATATCGTCAGGGAAGGAAGATGAAATGAATGGGATTTGAGGCCACCTGTGTGCACATATGTGGTAAACTGGGCCAGGATAACCTCATGAGGATGGTGAGATGAATGAGATGACACTGCCCTCCAAACACAGGATTCGCAATTCGAGCCTTGGCGGTCTGATGCCGTGCACGGTACCTATGGGTCACGTAGGCTCACCACAATACTTTTTTTACGAGTGGATGGGGAAGAAACACTTTTGTTTCTTTCAAACCGCCGAGACAGGGGAACGAACCGGGGAACGAACCCGGTATCGGCGTGAAAGGCAGCGGTGCTAACCGCTATCCTAGGGCCCCCGCCCATTTATATCGTCAGGAACATTACTAAGAACAGTGTAGTTCGCCACAGGACGAATTCACTTGATATATGACAGCGCAGTAGGCCTAAACGAGTATTTCCAGGTAAACTAGTGTAATTGCATCATGTTACTTACGATAATTTGCCTGCTAGTGTTTGTGGGTCGTTCAACAATTACGTAACGATTTTGACACCTCCTTCGTAACACTTTTAGACGCTATTTTGACTAAATCCCCCTCTAAGCATTACGCAATTGGCGAACGGCCCCTTAGGCTTGTATTCGCCATTTTTGAGAAAAAATAAAAAAAAATGAAAAATTAAATAACTAGGTATTTACTCAACATATAATCACTAAAATGTGCATAGTCATAAAATAATGGCTGAAAGATCAGCTTGACAGAGAAAATTGAATTTTCACCTATATTGTAAATGCTGTTACGCGTTTTGCCTTAGCTTTGCATTATTTCCATGCTGACGTGAGCTTTTAATATACCTTAAGATACTCTCACACTTAAGCTATAGCTTATGAATCTTTGAATTTTGCTCGGCATAAATTCGCCCATCAATTGCGAAACACCGAGAGTACGAAACAACGAGAGTGCGAAACTGCGAAAGTACGAAACAACGGAAGTACGAGACTGCGAAAGTGCGAAACAACGAAAGAGCGAAAGTGCGAAAGTACGAAACAACGAAACTGCGAGACTACGAAACAACGAAAGAGCGAAACAACGAAAGTGCGAAAGTGCGAAACAACGAAAGTGCGAAACAGCGGAAGTGCGAAAGTACGAAACAACGAAAGAGCGAAACAGCGAAAGTACGAAACTGCGAGACTGTGAAACAACGAAAGAGCGAAACAACGAAAGTGCGAAAGTACGAAACAACGAAAGTGTGAGACTGCGAAAGTGCGAAAGTGCAAAACAACGAAACTGTGAAAGTGCGAAACAATGAAAGAGCGAAACAACGAAAGTGAGAAACTGCGAAAGTACAAAACAACGAGAGTGCGAAACAACGAAAGTGCGAAAGTGCGAAACAACGAAAGTGCGAGACTGCGAAACAACGAAAGGGCGAAACAACGAAAGTGCGATGCGAAACAACGGAACTGCGAAACAACGAAACTGCGAAAGAGCGATGCGAAACAACGAAAGGGCGATGCGAAACAACGAGCCTGCGAAACAACGAAAACGAAACTGCGAAAGAGCGATGCGAAACAGCGAAAGGGCGATGCGAAACAACGAAAGGGCGATGCAAAACAACGAAAGTACTAAACAATGAAAGTGCGAAACAACGGAACTGCAAAAAAGCGAGATAGCCCTATCCGGACACTGTAATTTCCCATGCAGCAACATATAATTTGTAGCCCTACCTCCAACGAAACTGCGAAAGAGCGATGCGAAACAGCGAGATGGCGATGCGAAACAACGAAAGGGCGATGCGAAACAACGGAAGTGCAAAACAACGATAGTGCGAAACAACGAAACTGAGAAAAAGCGAGATGGCCCTATCCGGACACTGTAATTTTCCATGCAGCAACATATAATTTGTAGTCCTACCTCCAACGCATCCTGAATTATAACACCTGTGTCAATTGTACAAGTTATCGTTGTTTGTTCCTCTGTGCGAAACAACGAAAGTGCGAAAGTGCGAAACAACGAAAGTGCGAGACTGCGAAACAACGAAATGGCGAAACAACGAAAGTGCGATGCGAAACAACGAAAATGCGAAACAACGAAACTGCGAAAGAGCGATGCGAAACAACGAAAGGGCGATGCGAAACAACGAGACTGCGAAACAACGAAACTGCGAAAGAGCGATGCGAAACAACGAAAGGGCGATGCGAAACAACGAAAAGGCGAAACAACGAAAGTGCGAAACAACGAAACTGCGAAAAAGCGTGATGGCCCTATCCGGACACTGTAATTTTCCATGCAGCAACATATAATTTGTAGCCCTACCTTCTGCACTGTTGGGTTGTCATACTCTGACAGGTTCCGATATGTCTTGTAGGTTTGCTGGCAGAACCAAAGACTTATGCTTCAAATCATTCATATATTGTGATGATAAGATCCTGGACGCACAAGTGATGCAGGGGAATGACCATGATCTTCTCTCTGATACATGCTCTTTGTTGGAACTCTTTGTCTGTATTTTGTATCGATCAAACATGTACAGAAAAGTAATATGAGCTCCGTTGGTTCCTGTACGCAAACCATGCAGCGAAAGAAGAAAACCTACCACAAACTTCTGGATCACTTCCCTCTTGTTCGCTGTTTGAATTAACCTACCAGCTCCTGAAGCTGTACTGCACCTTATGAAATGTGGCTGTAAAAGTGGATGCGAAAGGAAGTACTGCTGTCAAAAAAAGAAAAATCCATGCACAGGATTTTGCGGATCCTGGGTTTTCACATGCAACAACAAACCTATCCAACCAGGGATAAATGAGGACTGTGAAGATTGAGATTTTATTGACTATGGCATTTATGACTATTAACTCACTCAATGCCCATTTTTAAAACTATTTCTTGATACATACTGAGTCAAACAAGACTGTGTGTGCCGTTATTAACTCGTTATTAAATTGTTGAATTATTTTTGTATAAACCATGGGGACCAAAAAGGTTTTTTTTCAATTTAAAATCATTATAAATGTCTTAGTCATCTCTTTCCGATTCATTTGAATACCTATGTTTTGGGTCTACGACCATTATAAATATTTTACTCTTTAAAGTGCGGGGATCGACTTTAGCCGTGAGAATCTGACGTCTACATACGTCAGATTCTGACGACTAAAGTCGATCACCGCGCCGCATGGGTTAAACAACATTGAACAGTATTCAGATTGTTTGTTTGCATGTCTGAATTATGTTTAATAACTTGCTTAGTATAAATTCTTTGTGATCAATACATGTCTTCACATAATATTTGGTTTGTCCTTACAAAATTATTTCTCCTTGTAATATTTGCAAATATAAACTGTTAGACTAAACTTTTGGGTTTGTGGCATTCATTTTGGACGCCTTTTGGAATTCTTTGATGTAGATGATGCACATAATCCGCAAAAGTAGTAAAATAGTTCCCTTTTCTCAAATAACATATATTTTTTATGTGTATCATATAGCCTAGCTTGCTAATATATCGCACATTTGGAGTGCGGTGGTCATCTTGGGACGCCATCTTGAATTTCTTACCCTTAACATCTTTAGAAAAATGCCACCCTTTTTTCAAGCTTATAACACCCTTTTTCAAAATCAAGTGAGCTTTTGCTTTAAAATAATAATAAAAAAATACATGAATTATTACAATTGAGACTATGCTAAATGTAAAAGAGAACAAATGGACTATTTAATCCGTTCAATCCGTTAGTGATTATCTCTATTCAAGTTAAAGTTATGGATTTTTAAACATTTCAAAATACGATTGCTAAAAAGAAGAGACAGCAGATACAATTTTAACACCAGTTTTTCGTAATAATATTAACTATTTGAAATACTTTTAATAAATTTAAGTAAACCTCCAAAAATGTTAATTTAAAAACAATTACGTGTAGATAACTATTATTTATCAATGTATTCATTAAAACAAAACATGATTTATTTGGTGCTGATGTGAGTGATAACGTGCAGATGGACCACATTTTTATTCCTCATTTTTAATCTTTTTGAGGTGTGAATTCCCACAGTAAAACATGCACATTCAAGAAGAAAATAAATGTTCAGACTTGTTAAAAAAAAACAAGTATAAGATCTCAAATGAACGCTCAGGGATCGTATTCTGGTACAAGTTACGATGTACCTCGACCAATCAGAAGCCTACGATATATCGTAACTTGTACGAGAATACGGGCTCAGAACAGATTCTTCATGTATGCGGATTTTACAATTGTTATCATTTCATGAATTGTATTCAAAATATACAACTTGTTGTATATGTAAATGTGACAAGGGCGCTCAAAGGTTGTTTATATTCGCTGTTGACTGTTGACTGGTTGTTCAGCCGGGGAGGTTTCAACCCAATCAGCTTGTTACGTGGTTACCTGGTTACTCATGTACAGGGTTTATGTACACCTGTATCTCTCCCCACCCTCAACAATGCTCTCTGACACCCATGAATGTCTCACTCAACTCACACCATCGTCCAGAACCGTATGCCCTCTCTGTTGTACATTTATTTGAACTGTATATACTGTGAACTCCCATTGATAAATTATTGTGCATATATTTTTTACACTATAATAATAAGTTTTTGTATTGATTGTAGTTTGTTGACTCGTTTAGCTCATGTAATTAACTTCTCAATGAAACTCAATGTAACTTATAAACACTATATTTGATTGTAAATATATTGATTCGATAATGTTAATACACATTCTGGCACACGACACACGTCAGTGGTCCATAGTTGATCCACTGACATGTTCTGCACACTTCACTTTTTCCTAGCTTCTTTTTTATGTTTTTATTTTTCTAATTTTTCAATTATTTGTTCCATTTTTTCTAGCTTTTCTGTTGTCCCAACCTTGTTAAACATGTTAACAGTTGTTGTACCTATGAGCACACATATTTATCTACATTGCATGAATAGATTGCATAGCTTGTCACTAGTATTATATTTTTTTAAATTTTACCATGTCAACTGAAGAATATGTATTAAGGAAGTATGGAGGAGTCAACAATAACTCCTTAAATCAAGTGTTAAATCTAGTAAATAATAATGATCGCGATGAAAGTAAAATAGAAGATTTTAACATTATTAAGCACTCTCCTTACGTTAATAATAATGAATTCATATCTTTTTGTATAGAACGAAGAAAACATTTCACTATTTTAAGTCTTAATATTCAATCCATACACGCCAAATTCGACCAATTACAGATATTATTAAATGAATTAAAACAGCACCAATTTGAATTTAGCGCTATTTGTCTCCAAGAAACCTGGCTGTCCGACGATTCAGATCTAAGATTAATACAAATTCCTGGCTATAATATGATTTCACAGGGATCAATATGCACCTCTCATGGAGGTCTAGCTATATACTTAACTGAACTTTATAAACACAAATTATTACCTTTATACTAAAAAAACACTACTTGGGAAGGTCTCTTTATTGAAATAGAAAATTTAAACGAAAAAATTATTCTAGGAAACGTATACAGGCCCCCACGCGAAAGAAATGAGAACTACCAATCCTTCATAAATGAATTAGTCCCTATTTTCAATAAATTAGATAATAACAAATGCGAAATAGTTCTAACAGGTGACTTTAATATAAACTTACTTAAAGTAAACCAAAAACCTATTTTTAATGAATTTTTTGACACCATAACATCACATAGTTTTTACCCCCATATTACTCTTCCAACGAGATTATCCGAGAAGTCAGGTTCACTCATAGACAATTTCTTTTGTAAGTTAACTTACAATCTCATAGATACATCAGCCTGCATATTAACTAGTAACATATCAGATCATTTTCCCTATCTACTTTCCATAAACATTAATCATACTCAAACACCGGTTAATAAATACATCTATGTAAATAACATTTCGTCTGATTCTCTAAATAATTTCAAAACCGAAATAAGATCAGCAAATCTGAATGAAAAAATTAGTGCAGATTTAACTTCAGACCCCAATACAAATTATCGTATAATTGAGAACGTTTTAACTAAAGCAAAACAAAACAACTTATCCCGCAAGAAAGTCAAATTTAATAAATTTAAACACGCAAAATCAGAGTGGATCACAGCTGGAATTATAAAATCAATTAAAAGACGTGACACATTGTACCGAGATCTTAAAAACACTCCTACTAACTCGCTTGACTATGAGCAAAGAAAAATAAATCTCCGTACGCTTAACGTTATCTTGAAAAGAAGTATTTTCATCGCGAAGAAAACTTATTACCATTCTCTCTTTACTAAATACGCATTTAACATTAAAAAAACATGGTCAGCTATAAAAAATATTTTAAGTACAAAAAAGACAATTTCGCCCGACAAAATGTTAATAGATAATAATATAACTAGTAAGACTCAAACCATTGTGAATCACTTCAATCAGTATTTTGTCAACATTGGTCACACTCTGGCTTCAAAACTCAACGATGTTGAACCAGATTCACATAAAAAATATTTGAAGAGCCCAACTTCCAAATTATTTTCATTTCAACTAGTTACCGAAGACGCCATATCCAAAATTTTTGATAATATTCCTCACAAAAACAGTACAGGTGTAGACGATATATCAACTTTCTTAATAAAATCTGTTAAATTCGATTTAATAAAAGCTGTGACAACAACAGTAAACCAATCACTAACCACAGGCATTTTCCCAGACAATCTTAAATTAGCAAAAGTCATTCCTCTTTTCAAAAAAGGTGATCCTACCTCTATAAATAATTATCGACCAATATCTCTTTTACCAGCACTGTCAAAGATATTTGAACGTGTAATTTACAACCAAATAAATAACTATTTTACATTAAACAATCTTTATTATGAAGGACAATACGGCTTTCGTAGTAAACATTCTACTGAATTGGCTGCCCTTGACATCATCGACATTATTACAAGTAGAATGGAAAAAGGCAATATACCGATAACCATATATTTGGACTTATCCAAAGCATTTGATACCCTAAACCATACAATTTTACTAGACAAACTTAAATTTTACGGTATCCAAGGTAGCTCACTAAACTTAATCGAAAATTACTTAAAAAATCGAAAACAATGCGTCGAAATAAATAATATTAGATCAGCCTTCACAAATATTTTAACTGGAGTCCCACAAGGATCGATTTTAGGTCCGCTTTTATTCATAATCTATATGAATGATATGCCTTTTGCCAGCACTATTTTTAAAACTATTATTTACGCAGATGACACCACACTTTTAGCCAATTTAAGTGACTTCTATTTTAAAAATAACACAAAAGTAAACATAAAAATGTTGAATAACGAATTGGACAAAATTAGGCTATGGTTAAGGGCAAACAAACTTACTTTAAATACACAGAAATCTAAATTTATGTTATTTTATCAGCCCAAAAAACGCTTAGAAATTCCAAAGATAGAAATAAACAATGAAAAAATTGAGTGTGTTGAACAATTTGATTTTCTAGGACTAATTTTGCACAAACATCTAATTTGGAAAAGTCATGTGACCAAAGTAGCAAATAAAATTTCAAAAACTATAGGAATAATCAATAAATTAAAATACCAGCTCCCTCAAACAACACTCCTAACAATTTACAATTCTCTTATCCTCCCGCATCTTAATTATTGTTTACTGGCATGGGGACACGACTCTAAGCGTATCCACAAATTGCAAAAAAAGGCGATTCGAATAATAGACAAAAGTCATTTCTTTTCTCATACTGATCCCATATTTAAGAAGCTTAACGTATTAAAAATATATGACCTACATTATGTTCAACAGCTAAAATTTTATTTTAAATATACAAATAATTGTCTTCCTGTGTATTTTCAAAATTGTACTTTCCAAACTGGTTTAGAAACTCACAATTACAATACTAGAGGATGCACTAATTTGCGAAACCCCATAGTTAAACACGAATTCTCACGTAAATGCATTAGATATCAATTACCCATTGTCATTAACAATACACCTTTAATAATATTAAATAAAGCAACTACACACAGTATGACTGGTTTCACTGAATACATTAAAAAATTCTGTATTAGTAAATATAATACTGTATGTAATATAAATCACTGTTATATATGTAACATGTTGAATCAAAATTGATTTTAATGTTATTTAGCATGTTAAACCATATTTCATTTTACTCTTTCATAATTTCCTTTTTCGCTCTGATGGTACCAAAGGGTCGGGTCTGCCGACCTTTTGTTTCCATTGGAGCTGAGTAAAGTGCTTTGTTTCATTCTTCCTTGTTGAGCCAAAGGGCAGCATCCGCTTACTTTACAAGTGTGCAGTTGCTGCCTTTTGGCTCTGCACAAGCTGTATTGACATAATATTATTTTATTATTATTATGATATCATGACAAGCTAGTTTACATTTTTGTTGGGACGACCGTCTCATTATCATTTTGCTATATATTTGAAATATATCTGTATAAATCAATCTACATTTTTGCATGTTTGTAGATATTTATTATGTAATCACTGGTACAATATCGTTTTCATTATAATCTTTGACCCTTTTGCAACTTGAATATCTTGAAATTATGTTTTTTTTCTGTGAAAGGTGGCCATAGTGGTAGCGGCATTTTTTTGTCTTAACTATGGTCTCCTGACTTTTATTTGTTATTTGTACTTTTCACTTTATTTGTAATTAATTATGTTTTGGTCAAATAAATTTATTTTCTTCTTGAAATGGAAGTAAAAACATCCCAAAAAAATTAAAAAAAGCTACAACGTGAACTATTTTGCATAAACCATGAAGACCAAAAGACTTTTTAAATTTGAGATCATCATAAATGTCTTAGTTAGACCGAATTTCCCGATTCTCTTGAATGGATTGGGTCGACGGCCATTATACATTTGTATTTTTTTCAGTGCGGAGATCGACTTTAGTCAGTCACTATTATATTCGTGTTATTTTTTTCACATCTTCAAGTGGGTGAAAATTCAAATTAAATAACTTGGCGGGTTATGGGTTAAAGAGCTAAATTCTCGACTGCACTGAAAGGGTGATCAGAACAAAGCTAGAGATAATGACTCGAATCAAGATAATAAAGAGATCATGTCTCTCGGGATGGTGTTGATCCCGCGGACCCCGGAAATGTGCTGGTCGTTGATCCCGGTAAATATTTAGCCCCAAGACAATAATAGGACACCGCGAAGTGATAAATGCAGCTACTGCCTACTAGCTTACCATGACAGAACATTATTCTTCTCTGAAAACCCTGAAAGGCAGTAACTGCTCACTTGTGTAGTAAGCAGCTACTGTCTTTTGGCTTATTAACGCGGCCCAACAGGGACTGACAAAGCTGCCCTGCAAAACTAAAATGCAGTAACCAAGGTAACTGCTCATAGGCCCTTTAATGGTTGTCTTTTTGGCTTTACAGAACAAAAATATACATAGACAAGATGTGTCATTTATTTGTATAATATTTCCGAAAATATTTCATATCCCATTATCTCCTATTAGTTATATTGTTAGATTTCAAAGAGCGCCGGTTACGTAAATGTTACTAGCCCGATCCCAATGGATTCAACGTCACTTTCAGAAACACGTGTATCATGCTCACTTTTGTCCGCTGCGTCGACGTACATGGTCGGCGGGCTCGTAACCCATTGTTATTGGCAGTGTCGGGTGACTGCTGGCAGCTAATAGCCACACCCAAATGTTTGCACCTGACACTCCCGTTTTACGCTAAATTATAGTAGGCCCTAATAACCACCATGTAGATTTAGTCCCAGAGCGCAAACACTTTTATTTATGTTTTCGAGTGCAAACGGGCTTTTTGTTGTTTCTGTAGTAGAAACATGTTAGGAATCCAAAAAAGAAAGTCTTACAAAAAATAACTTGTCCGTTTTCTCAGAATTAAGCTTTAAACATGGGTACCGTCGAAAAATTTCACGAAATCACAAAAAAACGAATTAATGTGGCTAAACATTTTTTTTATTCCACATCCAAGGAATCAGAATACATTCACATAAACTTGTGAATATGTACCAACATTTTCATACTTTTGCCAAATAACGGCATTAAAACGAGAAAATAGGTGAAAAAATATTTGGTTTCACCGTCGATTTTGTGCACAAATAGCAATTAGTCCGTCAGCTACAGGGGCTGGTCGGTACCAATCAAGGTGGCCAAGCGTATGTGGTATCATTTAAAAGGTATATTCATAGACATTACAGAAAATCATGATAGCAGTCTCAAAGTAGTAGGTTAAGAGTGGTGGCCGCCATTTTCCAAGATGGCCGCCATTTGGCCAACGTCTAACTTCAAATTGATATCATTTTCGATAGAAATGACGCAGCTTCATGATTTTGATGTCTATTTTAGGTTTTTAGGCACGCCCGACATAATAGTGTCGCCAGAAAGCACCCTGGCCATTGCATTGTGTGTCAAATTCAAGATGGCCGCTATTTGTTCAAGGTAAAACCTTTAATTTACTTCAATTGTGACAGAATTGAAGCAGATTCATGATTTTGGTATCTACCTTAAGGTTTTTAGGTACAACCGACACAGTGGTGAAACAAGAACGCACCCTGGACATTGCATTGTGGGTCAAATCCAAGATGGCCGCTATTTGTTCCAGGTCAAATATTTAATTTATATCATTTTCGACAGAATTGAAACAGATTCATGATTTTGATGTACATCTTAGGGTTTTAGGTAGGCCTACGCCCGATATAGTGGGGAGAACAGAATGCACCATATATTTTGGAGTGGAGTAAAAATCTTACATGCCGCCATTATTCCAAGGTCAAACAAAAATTATTACCATTTTCGACAGAATTGAAGCTGATTAATGTTCTTGGTGTGTATGTTAGTGTTTTCAGTTACACACAATATACTGGTGTGGCCATAAACCGCATCAGTCATCGCATTGTAGGTGTAATTTAAGATGGCTGCCATTTGTCCACGGTCCAAATATGAATTTGTACCCAGGGGCCCGGGTGTAATGTCTGGAAATATGCCCGCTCCCAGATTATATATCCGGGTAAATTGTGGGCATTTCAGAATCTACCCTGGAGTAGATCCTAAAGTATACCCTCGGAGTACGGAGGCTCCAAAAATCTGCCCATTCCTCGCAGAATATATCCCCTTTCCCACAGCTATATGAAAGGAAGACTTTGTTACACTATCAATAAGAGTTTGTTACATTACTGTATTTCATTCTATTATTCTGGCCATGATTTTATTACCATTTTAAGCTGTCTATTGTCATGTCGAAGCAAAATTACCATCAAGTTTGCGTAGTCTTTTTTGTTTGCGTTAAATTGATCACGACTTTGTTAAACCATAAAGCATAATTAAACCATTGTATAAAGGTAAAGGGTCAAGAACTGATCCAAATATTTACCGTGGCATTACAATCATTAGCTGTTTGAGTAAACTTTTTACAAACGTCATTAACATGAGATTGACAGAATATGTTAACACACTCGACGTGATTGGTCCTGAACAAGCGGGATTCAGGTCGGGATTTTCAACAAATGATCATATATTTGCACTTAAAAAGTTAATTGATTTATATATGCACACAAAGAAAAGATTGTATGTTTGTTTTGTTGATTACACAAAGGCGTTCAATAGTGTAAAAAAAGTATTGTTGTGGCAGAAACTTATCGCATGTCAAGTTAATATTAAAATGTTTAGAGTGATAATTAACCTATATCTAAAGGCAAAATCGTGTGTTTCAAGTAATGAATCAGTTTCGACATTATTCCCATGTCAAGTAGGGGTCAGACAAGTGGGAAATCTTTCCTCGTTGTTATTTTCGATATATCTCTCTGACATAAAAATTTTTTATCAAGGAAGTGTGACGGTTTAAATTATATACAGAATCTGGCAACGGAGTTTGTTGACGACACGGAAGTTGTAGTGTTTTTAAAACTTCACCTGTTATTGTACGCTGATGACACAGTGATTTTAGCAGAAAGCCCTAACGATCTGCATATATCACATAACAGCATGGCAGAATATTGTAAAGACTGGGAACTGTCTATAAATGTTACAAAAACTCAAGTAATGACCTTCTCAAGAGGTAAAATCAAAAAGAGAAATACATTTAATTTTGAAGAAATAGAACTAGCTAACACCGACAGCTATAAATATCTGGGAATTATATTCAATTATAATGATACATTTCGGGTAGCTAAGCAGGATCTTTTATTGAGAGGAAAGCGGGCAATGCTTGCCCTCATTACAAAAGCTAGGAAGCTTCACCTCCCTATAGACGTTCAACTTGAACTATTCGATGCAGTGGTTACTCCAGTAGTTTTATAGTAGAGCAGATAGCAAAACCATTGTGCAAAAGTTTATAAAAGCATGACATTTTCCACACATCACCTCTATGCCTTCTAGCTTCTATTTAGATGTGGAACCACCCTGAGGCTGTTTTCGGATGACCTTGAGAGGTCTTCAAAGTTTAAGTCAAGGGCAATGCATATTGTTACAAGATTAAACTATTATAAGTCTACTTTTTTCCTTTATATCGACATTTTATAGCCTTTATTGGTCAACTGATTAAAAATAGTATTAATAATATTTGTGTTTTCATGTGATATTGACTTTGACTGACCCTAAATGTCAAATATGATAAAATTGTAGACCTTTTTGTGTACTTTCCGGGTTTTCATCGTCTAATATCACTTTTACACTGTTACCATGTAGTACTAGATGTAAATGCTCAGGCAACGTGTCCTATAGTCACCTACTGCCAAATGAGGTTATGTTTTATGTCGTGTTTGTTTGTTTGTTTGTTTGTCTGTCTGTCTCTCACCAGGATTACTTACTGAGTAATGAACGGATTTGCATGAAAATTTTACCAGAGGTGCGTATCGAAACAAGGAACAAACGATTACATTTTGTGGATGATCCGGATTACGATCCGTATCCACGATCCGGAATTCTATCCGGATCGCGCCTGATTACGATCCAGATCGTGCAGCGTAGGTTTACATTTCTTTACTGACTGCCTTTATACCACTATGTTGAAGGGCTTTCAATAGGTGATTTTTATTTTGTGTGTTTCACACTGGCAATTGAAAATATGTTCATAACTGCTATTTGCTGATAGTACCACTTATTACAGGAAAGTGCGGTTACTACAAAACAGTGCATTAGACTACTATACTTCTAGAGCTAATGGCATAGGCTTAGTAGTCGCCGCATAACACTAGCACAACATAATCTAATTCTGTTAAGGAAATGTAGAGAGTGTGTATAATTATGCTGGTAATGTAAGCTGCCCGATCTATGCATCTTCATCTACCCGGTTGTCTGCTACTGACTGTCAGACCTGATGCGGCAAGGTGGGTCTATGTAGAATTGTGCATTTATATTTCATCAGCTTCACCTGCTTCCTCAAATTTGAAGAGGAACGCCTTCTTACAAGTATGCTATTGATGTATCTTCGTTATGCTGATTTCTGCTTTTCGTAGCCCTTCTTGGTAATAGTAGTATAACATTGCCCTCTCTTCCCACTGGACAGACGACGTTTGCGTGACGTTTAATCAACGTCATTGACGTGATTCAACATTGCAACAACGTTGTGTGCCTAGTTGGTTAGTTCGGGACAGTTCATGGTGCTGGTTAGAGCTACTTGAAACTATTAGAAAACATGTTTTCAGTATGACCAAACATAGCAACACCAACATGCATCCACCACTGACTGGGAACTGTAGGTCTACGTGAGTTATGACTTTTTGGTTTGGGACACAATGTAAATCAAGGATGGAACAGTTTCCTTTACCGCAGTGGAAGAGGGTTCAGCCATCACCAAAGCTCTCAGATTACTAGAAGGATTTGTTACAGGTTGATTAGAACAGACCGTCACACTTGCAGCAGGTGATGGGAATGAAATATATGCAACTGAGTATCCCTGTTATGTTTGGGTGCAACAGTGGACATTACAGGCATTTAGAACTTGTTCAAATATCCGTTTCATAGCTGTTGTTCGTGAAATTGCTCATACAATGGGCACAGAGAAATCTGCTGTCTTGCCCCTCTTCCACGCATTCACTGGTGTGATACAGTGAAAGAGGGAATATAAGATACCACGTATGTATCGACTGTATGTTCTAAGGCCACTGATGTATCGACTGTATGTTCTGAGGCTACTGATGTTATTCAGAAGCTGAGCACCACACATATCTCTGAGAAAAGTGAGTCATGCATTGAGAGATTCGTTATCCTGATGAATGACGGAAAGAGTTACCTAGATGACATCAATGCAGCCAAGAAAGGGATGTTCACCAGCTAATCTGTGGAAATTGGAAAGAATCCTCCGATAAAGGCTCTACAAGAAAACATTTTACAATGTCAACCATTGGTCTAGGCCACATGCCCAACGTATGCCAGATCTAGAGGACTAAGGCTGGACAAAGGACCAGAATGGCTGCATTGGCACCGCTGTTGAGTGGGAGAACCAGGGTACGCCGCTGGCAATCTATGCGAAGATTATGGTGGAGGCTGTAGCTCCCCTTGGATATTTGTTGTAGACTAGTGTTTACTGTGATTTGGTGTCTAGTGTCTCCCTTCAAAAGTAGTAAATTCATGCAACAGCCACATTACCTTGAATGTAGCCTTCAAGGTCAACGTAATGAAAAAACACCTAAATGCTCCAAAGTATTTTAAGGCTATAACTCATCGTAACGAGTAACTTATAGCTATATATGACGTGAGTTGTATGTTGATATTTGACATAGACTTTAAAGGTGACTCAAGGTCAGCAGTCTCGACCCTCAAGGTGGTTCCACATATGAAAATGTTCATTAAACCCCTACGATGTAATGTGGAAAATTTCTTGGTTTTATGAACTTTTGCATAATCCTTTTGATATCTGAGCTTAACAGCTTTACTATTATATGGAAATTTGGTGTTATGAAGGGTGCGAAACTTTAGAAAATCTTCATTTACAGTTCTGTAAAATTATTTTATGTTTAAAAAAATCAACGTGCAATGTCATGGTATATGGAGAATTAGGAAGATATCCATTATTATAGCAGCAAAAAGGAGAATTCTGTCTTTCTGGGCAAGGTTAATTACCAGTCAAGAAACCAAAATTAATTGTATGTTATATAAATTACTGTATAAAATTCATGTTAGTAATTTTCAACACAAAGAATGGTTGATGTAAATTAAAAAACTTTATGTGAGTGTGGTTTCCCAGTATTTTGGGATCAAAAAGACATACCGGGGAGTTTAATTTATTTTAAATCTCTATTGAACTTAAGGTTGAAAGACCAGTTTTTTCAGTCATGGTCTGCTGATATGCATAATAACAGCAAGTGCGTAGTCTACAGAATGTATAAAGTGAATTTAAACTTCGAAAATTACCTAACTGAACTTCCTGATTACCTCAGATTTTCTTATTCAAGGTTTAGATGCCGTAATAACAACTTTTCTGTGGAAAGATGTGCTAGGGAAAATATTCCAAGAATACTCCGAATATGTACATTTTGTAACGATGGAAGTATAGGAGATGAATTCCACTACTCTCGCTCTGTTATATACACCCTACTGATCATGTTTATTGTGTGTTATTTATAGTCTCTAGGTGCTAACATTTCTAAACATGTAGGTCTAGGTATTTATATCTGGTAATATTCTGTAGGCATGTAGCTGAAATGCTTTCCTATATGTTATCAGTGGCGGATCCACGGAGACGCTATTTTGTACCAAATTCCCATAATTTGGCCTACATATATGCCCAAACCCCCCGCGCCTTATTTTCTTTAGATCCTGTATCCGTCGCTGGCTGTGAAATTTTCGTTATGTTGTAATGACACCCACTTTAAAGCGTCTAAGTAGACTCTTGTACGGTACCCTTTGGCAATATTGAGACAAACGTTACTTCAATGCAATTCAAATTAATGTATTTATGCTTGTAAAACTTACATTCAACATACATTTAAAAGCTGTAAAAAAGGAGACCTGCAAAAGGCTTTTGAAAAACAGCTCCCATGCAGGGCATGCATACATCGCAGTGAAGACAGATATTTGTATATAAAGACGCAAAGAATATAACCAAATTAAACAGGCGGAGGGGGATGCGGCAAAAATAAATATAATATGTATCAACGCTAAAGAGAAAACAATAATTTATTATGTGAAGAACGTTAAAATTGCGGACATAAAAATAATCTGATACCATAAGTTGGTGGCTCACAGAGATTCACATATGTCCGAACATCACACAAGTCTATCAGCGAGCATTAGACACAGACACAGAGATCAATGATCAATATGATGTTAAATCTAAATTTGTATTATTATCATTATACATAATTATAGCTTTAATAGCCAGGCTTTTCGATAACGTTATCATAGTTACACTTATTTATGCGATCTTTCATTGAGACCAAAAATATGATATAAGGGACCTGCATACAATGTATATTGCGAATCAAAAGTTCATGAACATATATAGCAATTGGGTATTGAACATATTAGGTTGTATTCATCAGCAAGAAAACATTTAAGATGTAGAGTAAATCCTGTGGCTGTGGGTTTTTATTTTATCTGTGATATTATTGCTTGATTTATAATATCCGGTATGCAAAAAGCATGCATTTCTGAGCAAAAATACATTATAACGGAATGACCATATTACCAGAAATATAACTTCCAGATATCTTTCACAGTTTGGAGTATTAATATGGATGAGCTTTAAAATGCAAATCTTCGCTGTATGAGCTCACGGGCTACTGGGATGGTTGCTAGTAGTTCCACCTGTTGCATACTGTACGACATTGTACGGAAGCATTAGTATACAGCAATTATTCAAGGGGAGATGCAGCCTCCACGAATCTGGCCATAATCTCTGGATGGATTGCCAGCAGCTTACCCTGGTTCCTCTGCTCAACATCGGTACCAATGCAGCTTCCGCTTCAAGTCTCTCACCGTCAGCCATTGTCACTTTAGGGGACTATCCCACCCGAGGATAGCGGAGCTGTGTTTTGAACAAAAAAAAGGAAAACAACAACCCACCATACCCTATCACCCCACCCTCACGTCATCATCTCTATATCATTCATCTCATCAATGTCACTTACATGATAATTGCCAAAAGTGACGTTAAGCAATATTATACTACTACTACTAGTACTACTATATGAGCTCACATCATGTCACAAATGTCTCATAAAAAGCATATCTATTATCCTATATTAACCCGTTTGCAATTGGCATTGAATCATTACGATCATAGCCACATTTATGTTTGCTGATTTTTCGGTCATTAAACAAATAGATATCAAAAGATAGTCAACTATAAAAACATTTTAGAATTACTATCTGGGTTTATCTAGTGTATAGAAAAATGTTTTTGTCGCATTACATTTTATAAAATAGTTTGTTATACATGTAAGCTGAGCTATTACTCCAATGAGCTAGAAATTAGATAGGATGGATTTGACCTGTGCATTTTCTAGCAAAATAAAAATAACAATTTTAATGATTTGATCTACATTATTAAATTGTTAAAATTGGCATATTAATAATATTCAATTTATTTTAATACAAGGCAATACATCGTTTGGTATAAACAATGTCATACATACAGGTATATGGCTATTAATCACCACAAAAGACGGAAATAATATGGTAAGAAAGTTTTTTTCTGTCTTAGAGAGGTGGGGACATGTTGGTTTACCTTTGTCCGCTCGGCTGTCTCAGTCCGTCCTGTAAGTCTTCTGTGCTGTGAGTCTCTCATTCATTCCTTTCAACCATTTTGTATCGTGCAGGCGGTCAAACACGAGACGTTCATCCAATGCTGGGCTAATGTTGGCTCACCTGTCTTCGACGCTGACCCACCATTAGCCCAGTATTGGGTTACAGTGTTGTGTTTGGCGCCATGCTGAATGTGGGACAGCCTAACAGATGGCGGCCAACATTAACCCAGCTTTGGTTCAAAGCATCGTGACCATACTGCAAGCATGCAGGTACCCTCAGCATGAAGTACTGACTAGGACTGAATGCATACCGGTGTCACGCCATATTAGGCATCCCCTCGATATTAGGCTTCCCTTCCGGTTCTGCGCAAGAAGGCACATAATGTGGTCATAGTGAGACAGCTGTGTGTCTCATGGTAAATGATCAGCAGATGTATATATTATATATTTAATTGCTAGTTGAAGAAAAAGCCTACATGACTTCTACGATTGCAATATTGCAATCAATGATAAAATTGGACACAAATCTATTATCAAATATGTAATACACACATTTGTTGAAATTCATCAGGCATAATCATACTAATATCACAGCAATCTTAAATTAAATTATACACTAATTCTATAATAATAATACTCTTAAGTAAAAAAGACCACATTATTATATTACACTAACTGTAATTCAAACCATATTATGTGTTATTTATATTATAAGGCCTTGGCAACAAAAATATAATAAAAGTATATAATGAATATATACTATGATACATATAAGATATAGTTAGATCAAGGATTCTTTGGTTAGATTAGGCATCCCTTCGCCATAGTGTAGCGTGGCGTGTTCAGTCAGAGTGCATACAGAGGGGTGCCTAATTTTGCTGACAGGTACAAGCAAGCCAACACCCTGGCAAGACCTTGGCAACCCATCGTCAAATTAGACATCCCCTTGGTCACAGTGTGATGGCAGTCCTGGTTGGGGGAGCTTAATATCGCTGGCTTAGCAAGTCGTTTCTAAATTTAACATCGCATAGAATAATAAATTGTTACCGAAACTATTAGCAAATATAAAAACACAGAATTATTAAAATTCAGGGAGCGTAATTAGACAGATATTTAAGCAATATATCATGTCTATTTTTATTTGCTTTTAACGAAGCATACGTTTACATAGACTTCCCGTCATCAATAAATATCTATCTACCTATATTTGACATTCCAAATGGAAATATCGCATTGTTACAGCAATATATTGCACTAATGTGTTCCAAATATATCACATGTGAATTATGTTACCATGGCTTGACACTAAATAGATAAATAAAAGAAGATAATTACCGCGTATTTGTGTGCTATTAAACATCATAATCAGCGTTGTTCGCATAGTTATACATGTATGTTAAGCGAGTTTTAATTCTGACTTTATATATTTAAAAAAAAAAAGTACTAGTATTTAATGACATGTTTAGTCCCCGACATCACAAGGGTTTGCAATTGTTAGTCACCACCACCACCCCCCCCCCCCCACCCCCCCCCCCCCGCTTAGGAGGTGTTTTTACTGTAACGTGTGATGGCATTACTAAAGAACAAAGAGGGGACACAGCGTATATGCAACAAGGCTTTATAATGTCCTAATCTAGACAATTAACCCTAGGCGACCAAGCGGATGAAAATGTATGGCCACAAAATCAGGTGCTAATATATTACATCACCGCATAAATGAATGATCGGAACCAATACTGACATGCAAATATTTATTTACAGATGTATTCACAGGTATCATACAATTATTCCAACAGTATTAACATAATTATTAATAATTATTTTATTGCAGTACTTTTTAAAGAGTAAATTACATTTATAAATATGATTAAATTCACATTAATAGTAGCATATTATACTGCCATCACAACAAGATTAAATATATTATATACATTCACATATAAAATACAAATATCACAATATAATTGGTAATCTACTACAATATACTGTACATTCAATTCAGTTTAATAATGTAGTCACATTCATAATAGCATATAAAACTGACCATCACAATATTAAAAGTACAATTTTAATGCAAGGCAAAGTACAAGGTAAGATAACAAGGTAACCAGGTACATATCATAAGAACAAAATATTTTACATAATATTATCAACATTAATTTTAAATTATCAACATCTATTACATTTATAATAAGAAGCGTCTTCAGCAAGGTTATTACATTTTTAATGAAATACATTTTCACAGGAACAACATTTAATTATAGTGTCCGATTTATTTGTAGTTTTACAAGTACAATAAAGTTGTACTCTCTGAGTAAGCTTTGCTGTACGCTTTCTCCTTTTCTTGGATGGAAAGGGTTTCAATTCGCCATCTGTAAAACACCGGAGTAGATGTTGTCTCATATTTAAATAATATATTTTAAATTATACTCCCAATGTATGCCAGCCGCCCTAATGAATATCTTTACTTTAAAAAAATTGCAAGTCAATATGCAATTTGATATGGCTTCAATCTATGTATGTGCTGCATTTGTAAAGCTTTAAAGTTTATCAAAAGTAATAATAAAAAAATATTATCCACTCCGCAATAAATTTGGTGGTGAACGCTTATAATCTTTTGTCTAGCACTAAATATACTGCAAACACAACACTCCTGAGACGCAATGCTCGCACCTTTGGCTTCCACAGCTACTGCACCCTCTCATGTTGATCAAACAAAGAACGAGGTGTGATATTAAACACCCCTTCTTGAAACCCCGTCGCAATTAACCCTTGTGAGCCCATGACTGTATATTAACGCGTATTGTCTATAATGTATCCACGGGTACCATGGGTACAGCGGATAACAGTAATTAAATACGGGAATACATTTAATTATCTGAAAACTACAAATATTTTCCACATGATGTTGATATAGAATTTTATAATTGCAACTATGAAAAGTTTTTTGTGTCAAATTTATTAATTGTCTTTGGGAACCAAGGGGTGACTCAATGTGGTCATCGGCGGTATATGATATGTATAAACAGTTAACGATATGTATTTTAAGGTGTAATCGTATTTTAAATAGGAACTTTATTTATTAGGAGGATTATGCCTGGCTATTAAAACCCACAGCAAACACGATACATGGTCCCAATGCTGCACTGATGTCGTAGACGTTGGGCCAACATTGGGTCTATGGGTCGTGTTTGCTGTGAACCAATCCATGTCTGTACAAATTTGAAGAACTTCCATTAACCCTTTAACCGCCGGTGCCGCATATATTCGGGTTTCCATTTTGTATTAGCACATTAAGTACCACATTTTTAATATGTTAAAGATAAAATGTGACATAAACCAGCAATATTTGAAAACAGTTGACCTCCGTTTTGTCAAATCTTAATATTTTTTTTACACTCACTTGAAGTTGTGGATCGCGTCAGCTAGACACAACTTCAAGTGGGTGAAAATTCAGATTGAATAATTTGACGGTTAAAGGGTTAAGTTGTGACAAACCTATCTGAAAATGCGCTTTAAAACGTAGCCTATATCATGTTTTGATTACACTTCCTCCAGTTTGTTTTTGTATTTCTATACAAAAGTTATATATATGCACAGACCTGGAATAACATATCATTGCGTAATGATTACGGTGGAATAACATTTTCCAATCAGAAAAAGACATGGCAAAATATTTTTTATATAACTTTTTTTTTTAATTATAACAATTTATATAATTTATGTCTATCGCAACCTTAGTAGTAATTTTTATATAGACAATCGATAATAAAGTGTAGGCCCAATAGTAAATATAAATTGTTTGCCATGGTATTGGTTTGTTCATACAAGCCAGCTTGCACGGGACGACGGGGATGTCTAATTTGGCAACGTCCTGCCAAGCTCTTGAGTGTTGGCGTGCGTACTTGTCAGCAAATTAAGCACCCCTCTGTATGCGCTCTTACTGAACGGCCCACGCTACACTATGGCGAAGGGGATGCCTAATATAACTATGTCTTATACGTATTAACCTTGTAAAGTATCCCCTGTATAAAGATCGTTAACATATAATCTAATATATAAATATGTCAATGTGAAAGTTATCGTTTTTATTCTAATAGGCTAGAAAACATGGCGGGGGAATCTATTTTTCCACCATCTGTCTTGTTCTTCTTATTGCAATATTAAGCATCCCCTCACGTAGCCATGTTTGATTTTAAAAGGGTATAGGTTTTAACCGATCACCACATTACATAAGATACAGCTAATTACAGTTGCAAAAAATATATAAATTATAATAAAAAAAAAGAATAACCCAGATTCAAGATAACCGTCACCTTCGTTTTTTGATTTAGTCGAAAAGGAGGGATTAGACTAGACGATCAGATGACCTTATATATATATCGGCTTATTATCAGGTCTCAGAGACACACTACTTCGTCTACCCACTCACTAGATTCAGTACTGTAGGGAGACACGGTGACCGAAATCTAGCGTAGGCCTACTCAGCGTCAGGGCTAAAATTTCAAATATTGTGTCTGGATGGCAGTGCCATCACATTCGTCTCACTATACTGAGGAGCAGGGTTGCCCAATGGACAAAAAAATCCTGATAATTTTTTCCAACTTAGATAGCGCGCAAAATCAAAATTTTCGACACGTTGGGATTTTCATTTAAAATGTAAAGAATAATTTGGATACAAAGTAGCTGCTATCTTGGGTTTTAAAACGCACCGATGATCTTAAAAAATAAAAAAAAACACACATTGTACAGATACAACGTAGCTGCTATCTTGGGTTTTAAAACGCACCGATGATCTTAAAACACACATTGTACCAATAATGAGTTTGTCAAAAAGGGGGTTTATATAATTTCAAAGGTAAGAATAACATGTATTAAAAATGGCCGATGTCTTGCATTTCACCATCAGATGACCTTCAAACGTAAAAATTGACATTTTCATGCATTTGTCGTCATTGATTTAGTCTAAAATGAGGTATTGCATAATATCATTTGATTCTTATTTCAAAAGTTAGAAATTATTCAAATTTAGATTAAGTCGCTGGTGGCCATCTTGTATTTTGGCTGCTCACATATTTCCAGCAAACTGTTCATGAGGTAGTCCCCCTAGGTTGTGCTCATATACATGCAGATTTGTAGATATGAATTTCATTGGCCGATCTTTTACAGCATGCCGTGTCTATTTGCCATAAAAATCGGGTCTGGCCCTGGTTGTTGCTCGAGCTAAAATTGTTTAGGACCAGAACTATGGCCTATTGGCCAGTTACCATGGTTACCGTGCTGTCCGTGAGATGTAAATTGAATCTTCAAATGATTTATTGCCTATGTATCTCCACATAGACGGTGTAGACGTATATTATGATAAAATGAATTATAGTGCTACTTTTACCTATTTTGAGCAATATGTTTCGAACCAGCTAATAATTTACGTTTTTGAATGTATGATGTTTTGGCTCGTTACCATGGTTATGGTGTTTCCTATCGAATGTAAGTTTAGTTTTTAAACAATTTCACATCTATATGTCTTTATATAAGCGTTTATTAGGGTGAAATTAACAATAGTTTTTATTTTATTCATTTTGAGCCATATGATTTAAACCACCTAGTAATTTATACTATTGAGTGTATGATTTTTGGTCAGTTACCATGGCTACGGTGTTTTCCATCGGATGTAAACTTAATTTTGCAGAAGATTTCACAGCTATGTGTTTCAACTGAGACGTAAATTATCATAACCTGATAGTTTTATTGACTTATTTGTGTCTTGGAATAAGTTTAATATGTAATACAAATGTATAGTTAATTTTCGTTCCATTTTTTTATTAAAATACGAAATTTGGGGGGACATTATAATATAGTCCGTAATGACATTAAGCTACTACTTTTAAACTGCTATCAGGCAAAAATGTATTCCTCTAAGGTATATCTTTTAAAAAAAGTGACATTAAAATTGGCCACCTTTTCGGTACCAATCGGCGAAATTTCGGCCTGTAGCTGACGGACTAAATAACTCCACTATTTCTTATCCCATTGATGTAATAAATATATCAAAATCATCTCTATAACTGATTAAGCCTCAATATAATAATAACAAGTATTTGACATGTATGACCGATATTTGTTAATTATAATACATTTAGCAGCCCCCCCTCCATGTCAAACCTCAGTACATCAATTCTAAAATGTGACAAAATGGGCTTATAGTAACTGTGCATGTGAACTATATCAGTTCGTTATTATCATTATCTGATTCGTCACTTGAAGATTGACTTTCTATAACAGTTCGTTATCATCATTATCTGATTCGTCACTTGAAGATTGACTTTCTATATCAGTTCGTTATCATCATTATCTGATTTGTCACTTGAAGATTGACCTTCTATATCAGTTCGTTATCATCATTATCTGATTCGTCACTTGAAGATTGACTTTCTATATCAGTTCGTTATCATCAATATCTGATTCGTCACTTGAAGATTGACCTTCTATATCAGTTCGTTATCATCATTATCTGATTCGTCACTTGAAGATTGACCTTCTATATCAGTTCGTTATCATCATTATTTGATTCGTCACTTGAAGATTGACCTTCTATATCAGTTCGTTATCATCAATATCTGATTCGTCACTTGAAGATTGACCTTCTATATCCGCTCGTTATCATCATTATCTGATTCGTCACTTGAGGATTGACCTTCTGCATTAGGATCTGTGTTCAAATACTTACTATTTAATATAGAAATAACACTCTGGGGAAGTTGGTCTCCACCAAACCTGTTTATAATATATGTGCTGTTAATGAGAGACCAGCCATGGTCTTCCACCCCTTGTGCGCATGGCTGAGCTATTATGACACTCCTGTAACCAGGATTCAGCGTCTTATGTCTGCTGGGAATTTACTATCACAATAAGTCCTGGATATAATGCGTATTCCATAATTTTTAATTTGCTGCAAAATTCTCAGCTGTACGTAATACACGGTCAGGTTTAACATTTAAAGCGCTGAAATATTGTAGTATAAATCATGGAGACAAAGGCTTTTTCAATTTAAAATCATAATACATGTCTTAGTTAGATATCTCTTTCCGCTTCATTTGAATAACTGTAAGGGTTAACCCTCTTCCACCCAGCTTTTCGCTCTTAGTTTTATTCACCTTACTACTATAGCACTGTATAACACATTGATTCTCCCGCAGATACATTACTGTATTCTCGCGTAGGGGTATACTTTCCAACGGGTATATAAACAAAAAGGGGTTGTTAGAATAATTGATAAATGTCCCATATTTCGTCATACTGACCCAATATGTATAAAATTTAACCTAATAAAAGTCAATCATATTTTTTAACTCGACCAACACAAATTTGTTTCTAAATGTATCCACAGTGATGTACCCGATTTTTTAAAGATTTTTCTCCAGACCAGATTTCTAACTTACACAATTATAATACCAGGACATTTTCAAATATTACACAAATTGAAAACAAAAGGGAATTTCGCAAAAAAATGTTTACGATATGATATAATTCAGAAACTAAATCATACGCCAAATATAATTCATGATAAAGTTCAAACACATAGTTTTAAAGGTTTCTCTAATTATATATAAGAAAATATAACTTTTTATTCAAGTACGTGCAACAATACACAATGCTATTCATGCCAGAATGCCAATATTTAACTGTTATTTCTTATTTATTACAATTTAAAAATCATTATATTTATCATATGTATTTATGTTTCTTTCACTTTAAATTGTTATTGTTGTCTGAACGTTTTACGGTTGCTCTTTTGCTAGCGGTCCCAATCCAAACCACCAACGTAATTATTTTGCTGTGTACATTTTCTACGTCAAAAGTCAAATAAATACTATTTATCTATATATCAACCTTGAGTTATCAAAGTGAATAAAAATGCGGTGATTTTAAGAAAAATTCCAGTATAATTTATCTATAGTAAAACTTCATAACCTCCCTTTTGTTGTGGGAAGCGTATATGTCCTCATCTACATATATCAATATAATACTGTTTGCAGTTTACCTTTATATCAAATTCAGTTATGTGATACATATTTTAAAGATCCTGTGCTTGTTTAAATATATAAATGGCAAGCCTGATTTTAAGTGTTCAACATATTATGTCGATTTCATGTGATTTTACAGAACTAACCATGCTGACACTGTTGTACATGTTGTATGTACACTTTTGTGTACATATAGATTTTGTATGACAAATAAGTCAGTAATGACTTGTAGCAGAAAATGGTTTTATCTATTTCTGCTTGTAGCTATATGTCAATAAAACATCTATCTCTATTAATGTGATGGATGATACCGTTTTTCATTTTTTGGATATTAAAAAAATATGACATGTGCTGTGTAAATGGGACGATGGCGCCTAAAGTTAAAGCTCTCCGATTGGTCGAGGTTGTAATCTGCGCCAATCAGCAAAGTTTTCTCTCAATATGGTGGAGCGGAAGCTTTTCTTTCCAGCAACACGACACATTTACTCACTGCTGGACGATGTGTCATGTTTGCTGGCCGATTGTGTCATTTTGCAACTGACAATAATTGTGATATATAAGACGCCCTCCACGTGACAAGGACTCTGACCATTAGGCGTATAAATGGGTACATCCTAGTTAGGCTAAGGTAACATATGCCATCTCTGGCAGAAGGAAGACCATAACAGGAAGCAAGATAAAATCCGCGCGAGACAAGGATGGCATTACCGCCCTGCAAAGCCAGAAGGTAGTATCTGCTTACTTTACAAGTAAGCAGATACTGCCTTCTGGCTTTGCTGAGAGCTTGTTGTTCACATTTTAGTTTTCGTATGTGGTCCATCAGCACGTAACCAGTCGCAAAAAACAGGAATAAGACGTATAATTATGTAAAGAATGAATGAATGAATGAATGAATGAATGAATGAATGAATGAATGAACGAATGAATGAATGAATGAATGAATGAATGAATGAAATCTTATATAGCGCATGTATCCAGCCGGCAGCTGTTCAGAGCGCTGTACATAAAGGCCAGAAATGCATTTTTGTTTTAGTGGATAAATCCGTAAATAATATAGTTAGAGTTAGAGTTAACATAGTATACGTATAATAACGTATTTTTTATCAAATCATTTTTTTCACTTTTTTTAAAATGTGTGTTTATCTCTGGTTGTTGGTACGGGAAATAGATATCCTGCATTACTATCATGGAGATGCCGCCTTTAACATTAAAGGGACATGCTCAGGTCTAAAATCATCAAAAAATCAGTGATTTTTAATTTAGCTTAATAATATGACCATATGATGTAAACATGTCCATAGACTAGAACTGCAATTTTTTTTTTTAAATTTTGTGCTGCGCATTCACCAGTTAGGATAGATATAGAGAAGAAATTCCTGATTTCTAATTATTGACAACCATGTCAAAAATAAGAAATACGGGAATTTTGTCTCTATATCTAGCCTAACTGGTCTAAAATCTATATATGTAGCCTAACTGGTTAAAAAAAATTGCAGTTTTAGGCTATGGACATGCTTACATCATATGGTCATATTATTAAGCTCAAATAAAATCACCGATTTTTTTATGATTTTAGACCTTTAACTTGATTTTAGACCTTTAACTTGGTGTTACGTTGTTCGACATTGAACCAGTGTTGGTATAAGTCTGATCAAATGAATTGTTAGAATCACCCACAGGGGTCGGGGCTCAATTATGCTGCTATGTAGTATTACAAGTGGGTCAGTTTAACCGCCAAGTTATTTCATTGGAATTTTCACTCACTCGGAGTTGCGATCCACAACTTCAAGCGAGTGTAAATTATTTAAATTTGACAAAATTAAAGTCAACTATTTTCAAAATTTGGTGATTGATGTCATATTTTGTCTTTGACATGTTTGGAAGGTGGTAAAAAATTTAAAAAACTGAATATAATCGAGACCAGAGGCTAAAGGGTTAGTGAACCTTAACAAATGCGTGGATTGGACAATGACAGCTGTTCCCGGGATTCAAGAAAAATAACGAGTACAGCATCAATAGAAATTTAATTGTATAACCATTTTTTATACTCATATAATTCGTCCCCTTGCTATGAAAGGGTGTATCTGCCACTTTATGAAGTGACAGATACACCCTTTCATATCCGAGGAGACGAATTATATGAATATAAAATCGGCTAGACAACTAATCCCGTGTCTACCATTTCGAAGTTAAGAGTGGAAAACAGATTACACTTTCTAGATTATATCCCTTTTAACCCTTTAACCGCCGGTGCCGCATATATTTGGGTTTTCTTTTTTTTATTTGTACATTAACTATCACATTTTAAAAAGGTAAAGATAAAATGTGACATCAATCAGCAAGATTTGAAAAGAGTTGACATCCATTTTGTCAAATCTGAATAATTTTCACTCACTTGAAGTTGTGGATCGCGTCAGCGAGACACAACTTCAAGTGGGTGAAAATTCAAATTGAATAATTTGGCGGTTAAAGGGTTAAGGAATGCTCGTGTTCGTTTTCACCAGTCGATCACATGCGCCACCTGGTGAATGCTTCAAGCACAAAGAATGCTGTATCTGTCATGTGTTTCGGTCGGTTGATATTTATGTTTTATAATATTCACTCGTTAAATGTTGTATTCAATAATTTCACTAAGAGCAATAAGAACTAAATCATCCGCTGTGGGATTACCGGGCCATGATGTAGTATTTTCAAACAATTATATGTGTTACAAAATTGACGCATTTTTATAGATGGAAATTCTAATCAGAGTTAGTCAATCTCCCAGAATAATCAAAACATTCAACACTATTTTCCAATAGCCGTCCTGTTATATAGGTTTATTATGCAAATTTTACACAAATTAAACAAAGAATTAGTAAAATATGTGGATGTAAGAATAAAATCATCACACACATAAATGTAGCAGTTCTATGTGAAGATAATGGTAGTCTACACTGCCAAAAGGAAGTATCTGCTTACTTTACAAATAAGCAGGTACTGTATTTTGGCTTTGTAGAGCAGTACAGTATCAAATCTATGAAATAACTGCATAATAACGTCAAATCACGACGGCAAATCAATCTAAATTGTTGTACGATTATTACTAGCGTGAGCAGAATATATGTCCTTCCTAATAACTCTTCCTTTGCTCAGATTACATAATTATTGTCAATGGTTACATATAGTTATAAGACATCTATATTTGCATGTATAATCCCAGTCGGCACGAGACATTGACCCGATGTTGGTTTAATGTTGGGCCAGCGTCCCAGACGATGGCCCAACATTAAACCAGTGTAGGATTAACACTTACAACGCTGATTTCAAACTAGTATTATGCAGAGACCAAATTATTTCTGCGCGGGAATAAAGTGGATCCCCGCGCCGAAAGGGTTAATATCTCGTGTTTTCACGGCTGGCAATAGTAACATAGGACCCTTTGAGCCTGGAAAATATCATCATAATTCAGCAGTAAAATTATTCAAAGATATTGACCTTTAGACTTAACTCTTAACCCTTTAACCGACAAATTATTCAATTTGAATTTTCACCCACTTGAGGTTGTGGGTCGCGGTAGCGAGACACAACTTCAAGTGGGTGAACATTTAAATTGGATAACATAGAAGTTAAAGGGTTGACCCGGTCTTAACCTGTTAAGCCCTCACGATGCATTAAAGCATCATTTTACATCCCTGAAAACACTCCTAATTTTCCTACAACTAAGGGTTTTAGAACGAAAATTTCCATGAAACTAGTTTACTAATACATGGCAATTTTCTTTAATTTTTAAACCACATCAACTCATCTTCATCCACTACAAGTCGAGAATTGCGACAGCAATTCGCGGCTTGTAGTGGATGAAGATGAAAATGGTAAATTCAGGCTTTAAAGGGTTAAGCCTGCCGGATAATCGCTCGACCACCGGGAGTGTTTTACATATAACATTAAGCTTTTTTACGTCTAATGCCCTTAAAATTGTAGGCCTACCCCGTTGTATGTTTTAAGTATGTCAAACCTCGTCTCAGTTCACACCACTTTAGCATACTGATAACATTGTTTTTACGTTGGGCCAACGTGTACATATGTTGCCCTAGACAGCATAAGAGTCACTTTGTGTCAGCATCTTGTACCAGGTGGAATAGGTCTCACCAACATAAAAGACGAAACTCTCGAGGTTTTTGAATGGTTGATTCTTAAGTCGCAGCCAATAAGCGACATTTAGACAGTGATTGGCTGAGACTTAAGGGTAGTTGAAATGGGCCGAGTCTGGCATTCTACCTCCTAATTTAAATAACAACTGAATGACGGCGGTGATTGACCGATCTCGTCATGTGACAAGCTGAACAACTCTTCGATTGGTCGGGAGTAGAATACTAGACTTGGTCCTGAAATGGTGTATTACGAAAGCAAATTTAGATAAAATCGACCATTTCACACAATTTCTCACAATTAAAACTGATTGAGATTTTGTCTTAATATTGGTGCTACTGCACCATGCAAGTCAAAAGGCAGTAACGGCTTACTTTTCAAGTAGCAGTTACTGCCTTATGGCTTTACATGGAATATCATCAAGATTAAACTTGGTAAACCCTGGCCGCCTGTTCCTCAATGGAGCAAACCATCCGGGTGCCGAAGTACATTGTCCAATCATTCACTGCCATCCCCCATTGGTTGAGAACCATGTCACCACTTCCGGCCGTCAGCACGACATGCGCACCCCCGGCCATGATGCCACTTTCGGCAAATGTGTTGGGGCTGAGAGACATCGTGTTGAAGTTGATCGTGTCTTGTCCATCTTTGCTCGACACGCTGTGAACTGCGGAGAAAAAAACAAACAATAAATAGTACTAATGGGGGCTAATAGGGATTAGTAGTAGCTCCAGTAGTAGTTAACCCTATATAGGGCCTACAAGAGCTCTAAACAGGACAATAGTCGTTTGCAATACGTTTTATTAGCAGGTTAAATCACTGTTGTACGGAGTAAATTTAGCCAATACAAGACTGGGCCCCGTTTTATCATCCAAAAAATAAACGAGCTCTTCTGAGTTATCGTGACCTTTGCCTGCCGCTTACGAGATTATAAAAAGCTCGTTGACTTTCCTCGTATGTCTCCTCTTTAACATGTATAGGGAGGATACGAGCACTTTGACCCACTCGTTGATTCCCAACGATCATCATTATGCAAATGAGCTGGATGATAAAACGGGGCCCTGTTTCGGGCGGAAAAGCCTTGTTTTCAGGGCTAGAATGAATTGGGAATGATCATAATCATGCTTAGCGCTTGGTGCTTTTCCATCCCTTCCTTCATTACATTATACAAGAGCGAAAAATGACCTGCATGATAATAATTTGGTATATATATAAGACAACAGTATAGGCCTCTACTTTATAAAACACTTACTTTGAATACGGGTTCCTCCAGATTTGACAACAGCCATGGGGTTGTTGGTAGAGTTGCATCGTTCCATATCCACCACCAGCCGCAGGTTCACACCCTGGTGCAGAGCATGCGCCACAGCCTCGTATCCGATCAGCAGCCTCTTTCTGGGGTTGCGGTTATATTGAAACACGTTGCTGCCCCTGGAAAATTAAACCGGACATTAATTATTGAGAAAACATCGCTCATTATGTCTCCCCTCTATGGAGGTGGATATGTATTGCTTTACTTCTCACCGCTCATTTGTTCGTTCGTCCGATAAGTTTAGTGTCTGTCAGTTTTGTGTCTGTGAGTTCTCTCCAGGCGGTCAAACATAAGACGTTGACCCAATGCCGGGCTACTGTTGGCCCACGATCTACGACGCTGAGCCAACATTAGCCCGGTATTGGGTTACTGTGTCGTGTTTGACGCCACAATGAATGTGGGCCAGCGTCACAGACGGCGGGCAAACATTAACCCAGCTTTTGTTCAAAGCATCGTGACGGTATTACAGCAAGCATACAATAGGCCTACTGACTACAGTTGAATGGATATTAGCCAGCATCGGCGACGCTGGCCCAACATTTAGCAGACATTGGGTCGGTGTCGGCTTGCACTGCAAGACCAGCAGCCCAGCAAACACGATGCGTTGAACCAGTGCTGGTTTTATGCTGGGCCAGCGTCGCAGACAGTGGGCCAGAATTGCACCAGCAGTGGGTCAACGTCTTGTGTTTGCTGGGAGTGTTGACAGGCCACAATTGTGTTTTGCACATCACCGGGTGGGAAGATATTAAAACTGTTGCCCAAATAATTGAGCCTAAAGACGATTTAGTTAGTGTAGATCATCTTCCCGGCAGCAAGTCTTGACACAGCGAGGCCTCAGGAATAGCGAGCCTTGCGGGGAAAGATGCTGAAGATATAAAAAACGGGTTCCACCACAGCAAAATACATAGTCTCTACCTGTCTACTGTCCAGAGGAGCCCTTAAGTATCAATAATTACAAAAGCCATTGACACAACATCTAATAGCTATCAACCTTTATGGTTACGCTGCATATCGAGTTTTTTTAGCAAGAAAACTAGACTCTTCTGGCTATACTCAGCCTACATGTATATGGAATCTGTCTCTATTACATCATGCAGCACATATTCAAACTGTCATGCAAAGCCATAATTCAGTATCTGCATACTTTAAAAGCAAGCAGATACTGCCTTTTGGCCTTGCAGAGCACAGAACAAAAAGTCTGCAGGACAAATGTATGTTGTATTTACGAACTTAAGCCAAGTATGGTACTCTACTCCATCCAATCACAGACGTCACTTGGTCACGTCACCGAATGATAATGGGTGCCGTACCATATTTTGGTCGTTTACTTACATCATGCCCCCGCTCTGAGCCTCACACTGGAGTATGCGCACCACGGAGGGTCCAGGCTGACCAATAGGAGCAGACATCAGCTTTACAGTGATGGACTCGTTGCCATAGTACCACACCTCCGTCAGCCGAGAACGCTTTTCACCTGGAGAGAAAAACTGAAACGTTTATACAATATGCACACTGCGTTGGACCAACGTTGAATCAACGTCAACTACGTTGATTCAACATTGTTACAACGCCGTTTGGCTGGTGGCTAAAATATCAGATTGTCAAGGCACAAACAGCTATTTTCTTATTATGTTTGAGAGAAATGACAATCGATTTTTTATACTGCTCCATTTTCAAAAAAGAGAAAAATACGATTTTTTTACTATCAATTTTTGTAATTTAAATCTTTTTAACATTTTTGTCAAATTTGGAAAATCCATACATACCGCAAGATTGCAATATAACAGATTCAATAAATGTAATACACTATACATACACAACGAATTACACACATCAGCCTACAGAATTACACATATTTTTGTGGCATAGAGGGGTGATAGAGGGCACTAAGATCGATCACTAATAGGATAAGGAATAATGTGTCGGTTGGTGAAAATGAAATGAATCGGGCTTTAGGCCACTTTTGTGCACATCTAGGCTAAATTGGGCAATCAGAACCTCCTGAGGATGGTGAGATGAGTGAGATGACACTGCCTTCCAGACACAGGATTCGAAATTCAAACTCTGGAGGTCTGAGGCCGAGCACGCTACCTATAGGTCACGGAGGCTCGGCACAATACTGAGTTTTACGAGTGGGTGAGTGCCCCCGTCACTTTTGATTTTGAAGGTTATTTAAAAAGTCAGAAAGCCTCAAATAGATTTTTTGCGCCTCTGAGCTCGCATCTCCGAGGATTTAGGCGCTATAGAAGTTACCGAATTGAACTGAATTGTCTGCCACTGGACTATTGTGATATCATCAGAGGGACTCTTGAGTGATCTCAGTAGGGGAGACATTAGATTATTATATTCAAAAGTATTTATTGTGTCTTTGTCTGTATACAATGGTATAACTCTCAGTTCGAAGTGCACTGGATGTTTTTTTTGTAATAAAAGAAATTGCATCTGGTAGTTCGTCACTTGGTAAATAATAATAATTACAATACTTTTTATAAATGGTAATAAAGATAATAAATTTATAATACATCAACTGCGGATTTATGATGAAATAATACAAGCATTAATCTATAAATTCAATACAAAATACAATTAGGATAGCAAGAAATAATTATATAGGCCCCTATTATAAAAAAATATCATTCTTTTTGTAAATAGCAACAACAGCAATATTTTCATAAATAAAAATAATAAATTGTTAATAAATTAAAATTGAATTTAAGATGAAGTAATACAAACATAAAACAAATAATTATTATAATCAATCTAACAGTGATCAATAATTAAATTTGTCATAAGAGCAATTGTATATGGCAGTTTTGTACTTTGTAAATAGTAAACATTACAATATTTTCATAAAAAATGTTTCAAATAATAATTTATTTTTAAATTGACTATTATTTTATTATGAAATAATACAAACACTACACAATGAAATATGGAAATAATATAGTGAATAGCGATGATATAATAAAAATAACAGATTATTAATCAAATGATTTTAATTTGTTTTGAAATAATACAAGCCTACAACAATATAATAAATCAATAATATAATCAATAATAATGATAAATAATTATATGTAATATCTATTTTGCCTTTGTGACATTAAACATGGTAAAATTGACCTTTAAAATCAAAATTGACGGTGGCATCCACCCAAATGTCCTGTGCCATCATGTGAGTGACCTATTTACAGTGGGTGTCTGTTATTACCTGTCCATGACGTATAAAAATTCTAGACATCTTTCAGAGGTTTGGCTGCTCTACTAAAATACGTTATTTGAGCGAAAGTAAGAAAAAAACAGAATACTTTATATGCTGACGTCCACCTTTCACGTGCTAGAAGCTCTTACCGTCATCAGTATGTGGGACCACCAGCTCAGAGGAGGTGTAGCGTATGTAGGGCTGCATGCCATTCTCAGTATCCACGTACTACAACAGAGATCAACTTACCCTTTCAGTGCGGGGATCGACTTCAGTGTCAGAATATGACGTCCATAGACGTCAAAATATGACGTACAAACTCGATCCCCGCACTGAAAGAATAAATAATTCAAGGCCGTGGACCCATACCATAGGTATTGAAATGAGGCAGAAAGAGCTAACTAAGACATTTATGATTATTTCAAATTGAAAAATACACCTTCGGTTTCTATGGTTTTTACAAAAATATTTCAGCATTGTAACCTGGGTTGAATCTTATATATGTACAACGTGATTTATTCTCTTGAAATTGAAAAAGTGTATATTGGTCATATTTAATAAGGAAGACACATTCACCCACTCAATCGTATGCTCTTGATGTTACTTTTTACCAAGAACACAAAAATTGTAATCGATTTAGATTTTCAGAAAACTGCAGTTTTCAAGCAAACTAATTCATTTCGATTATTATTATTTATTACCTTTTTAAGCGCTGCTTTACTCATTATTGATGCATCGATGCTTCAAATGCATGAAAAATCAGTGGCGGATCCAGAATTTGAAGAAAGGGGCGAGACCTGGTATATTGGCATGTATCCTCATTTATTTTGCTAAATTTTCCTCCAATTATGGAGACGTTTTTAATCTTCCATCTTTAAAATGACGAACATAGATAAGTGTGTTAAACATCAAGGAATATAATTTGTGAATATAGGCCTACTTTATTATTAAATCGGGTGTGTTTTTAAATATATTTATTCATTTTTTTCATCATTAATAATATAATATTATAACTAAATGCTCAGACACAGAGTGTGTGGCTAAAAAATTGAAAATTGAACGTTTCTTTGTGTTGTGACTGTACCTGGAACTCATTCATGGGTCCCCCGATGATATTAATGTCTAGGCTCTCTGGCAGGTCCTCATCACTGCCCCCCTGACACTGCCTGAGGTCCACGCAAAAATGCATCTCATCCCCGTCATTCAGCTTGTCAAGTACCTGAAGGGAAGATACTAAAAAACTAAATACAAATATCTTTATACTGCCGTGCAAAGCCAAAAGGCAGTAGCTGCTTACTTTTCAAGTGGGCAGTTACAGCCTTTTAGCTTTGCAGATCATCATACATTGTTTGTACAGGCTCACTACTTCTCTGTGTGTACAATGTTTATTTGACTTTCTAGTTAAAAAACATGCAAACAAGGGTACAATATCATTATCGACAATGAATATATATTAATTAGTTGACGCGAACAGGTCGAAAGGACATCTATGAAACCTGTCAACCATATTAGTAAATTAAAATTGTATATAATAATAATATATAACAGCATAATATAAAACTAACTGTTCACCAGTTCTATGTGTTGGCATAGTTATCATGTAAAACAACGTCAATCCAGTGTTTAAAATAGCAATATTGTTGTGTACATGCTTTTTAAAGATATACATATAAATTTTGCGATATGTGCACATAAAAAGATAACTGACAATTGTCTGTCATCAGTTTCCCGCACGCGCACATAGATACATGTATGTACATACGGCTATACATGTGCTGTGTCGGTTGTAATAGTACAATATTCTGTTATTTTTCTCACCGAGCGATGTATACGTTATAACCACTGCAGATTATAATTATGCCCTACTTGTTTTTTATTGCACGGTTCCCAATAAAAACGAGGCGGGGACCCAATTTGATTTTGGGCCAGCGTCGGTTCAAAACTAACCCCACATTTGATCAGCATCTCGCGTGTACCGGGATTAACCCTTTCAGAGCGGGGATCGACTCTAGACGTCAGAATCTGACGTCTCTATACGTCAGAATCTGACGTCTTAAGTTGATCCACGCACATACAGAGTAAGATATTTATAAGGGCCCGTAACATGGGTATACAAATGAAGCAGGAAGAGCTCACTCAGACATTTATGATTTTAAATTAAGAAAGCCTTTAGTCGCTATAAAAATATGTCATCATTTTAAGGGGTAAGTATGGCATTATAATGTACGTAGGCTAAACATATAACTAAAGAAGGTTATTGACCTGTTTGAAGTTGAATAATCTGGTCAGGGAGAATGGAGTTGGCCAGTACATCAGAGGTGTCCCGTCCAACATGCGAATATTGTAGGTGAGCTCAAGAGAGCTCGACCTCAATGAAGTGCCAAACTCCATTATCAACTGTATTGATAAAACAAGGAAAAATAAAATATGTTGACAATAAAACGTGTATAAGTATGTAGTAAAGCAAAATATCCTTCAATAATATATAAAAAGTAACTTGTACGAGAATAAAGGTTCCAGATACAACGTTGTCTGTTGTTTCACACAGAGCCTGAAGAACCCAGCTTTGCACTTTAAGTGTTTATTCAAGTACCATTATGTATTCCCGTAATTTTATATTACTACTTATTATATAATTATATATTAATTAATGTTAGGCAAAATATGGCTTCTCCATAGAAAAATATTTGAAATAATTTCTTAACATTTACACTGTATTAACATGCGTTTCATGTGCCTTAAAGATGGCCGATTTGTCTAGCTGACTAAATTAACAAACAGTGATTGGTGGATTTGTTTGAAGTGATATGGCTGTATCCATTACAGATTAATCGATCATTCCCAGTTAACACAAAACATTTGTATAACATTTGTGTTTATTGGGTTGTAATTAACACTGTTCTGAAGTATGATCAAAGAAATAACACCAACAATTTCAATATTATGTTGCTTTTCTGGCGTACATAGAAAACACAAATAGAAGGGGAAATATCAAACAATTAGACTAATTCACGGAAGAAATGTAATCAAATTATTATACACGATACCTAAAATATAGGTGCAAAAAATTATTAATTCATTTTTTTACAACCCATCTAGCCTATAACAATGTTAACGTCATGATAATAGTTTCCGAAACAATATTAAATACTAAAAATATTACGTGAATATACTGACCGTATCGCCTGTTGGAGACCTGCCCATACACACCCCTGTGGTGCCGTTCACGTTGTACAGAAGCTCCCTGGGATTCCATCCCACGTCACTGATGGTCCAGTGCTGCTCACAGTCCTCTCCCAGGGAAAACAAATCATCAGCTTCTAAATTAACCAGATTGTCCAGGTCTGCAGCCACAGCCGGATCCCGGAATCTGTCCAAAAAATCAGAGTACGACGATCAGCTAACTGGCTTAGTAATTAACTATATAAGTCAATAAGTAACAATACAAAAACTACAAGTAACTAACTACGTAACTAAGCAACGAACTATACAAGTAACTAACTAACTAAGTAACTAAATAACTAAATAACTAAGTAACTGGGTAACTGAGTAGCTACGTAACTAGGTAACTAAGTAAGTAAATAACTAAGTAACTAATTCAGCAAGTAACTATAAAAACTACAAATAAATTAGAATATGTAAGTAACTTAGTAACTAAGTGACTATGACTGAAAACGGTTTCCGCACTGAAAGAATTAAACAATTTATGATGGCCGTAGACCCATAACATAATTGTGTATTCAAATGAAGCGGAAATAGCTAGCTAAGACATTCGTGATGATTTGCAATTGAAAAACAAACCTTTGGTCCCTTGGTGCCTCACTTCAGCGTTGTAAGGTTTACCTCTCGAGCCGGGCCTGAATTTTCAACATGTCATAAGATGGCCCGATTTAAATATCACAGCCGAATGACCAGGGAATCAACACGTATATTTCAGTAGCCACATTTATGCTCAAGTTTTCTCGAACACACTTCTGCGCCTAATTAGCTCTTATTGGCCCTCGTATCAGCCAACCATTTCAATTTAAAATATACAAATTCTACAATTGCTTCTATGAAATTTGGTTATAATTCATGTGGTTCTCACATATGCGTTGTGCTCTGCTCAACCATAAAAATTGATGTACGACTTTCCAAGGTTTAGACATGGATTGCAATCAAGTGTGGTGGAATTGAATTTGTTGGGTCTATTTTTTCAACGATTTGATGCTGGAATTGCGAATAAATTTAACCAATTTTTTAATTTAAAAAACCCCATTTGGTCTCTATGGCTTATACAAACATATTTTAGCGTTTTAACCCTTTCAAGTCTGACTTTACATTGTCATCTTCATCCACTACAAGCCGCGAATTGCTGTCGCAATGCTCGACTTGTAGTGGATGAAGATGATTTGATGTGGGTGAAAAATTAAAGAAAATTGACATGTATTGGTAAACCAGTTTCATGGAAATACTCGTTCTAAAATTCTTATTTGTAGGAAAATTAAGTCTCTTTTCTGGGATGTAAAATGATGCTTTAATGCATCGTGAGGGCTTAAAGGGTTAAGGGTTAAATGCCAAAATAAAGTTAGATTTACAAAAACTAGAATACTCCTTACTTTAATTTTAGTAACTGGGCATCTACAGTCAACAACATTGAAAGCCTCCCGAGGATTTGGATTAAAAATATTTAGAATGACATTGTCCTCCAGACACAGGATTTGAGGTTTGAATTACGTCGGCCAAACATGCTAGCGTTCGGCCACAGAGACATTGAACATTCCCGAGTAAACGTGAAAGTGGGAGTCGTTCACTCTATAATAGATTCATTAATCAACCATGTCAATATAATTCATGTTGCATTCACTGGACTATTTGCCAATGTCAAGTTATTAAAACTAAATATCTGTCACCTGCAATAAATATTGCTTTTTAGACATAATTCTCATGCTGTTCACCGATTTACGCATAGAGGGTTAACAAAATCTACCAGGATGGTTGAAATTATTTAAATCCTTGAGCTCAAAAACTTTTCTGCTCTATGTGTTCTTTTCATAGATGCAGATAAACAAAACAGTATGTCTATATATCAACAATACACGTGACCTTGTTTGACCTTGGAAACCATCAAGAAAAATGTTTAAAATACGATATGTGTATATGAGGAATGCTAAACTGGGCCTATATTGTGAGATATGGAAGATTGTTTAACAGAGATATATTTATTATACATGGTATAACGATATATGTAATTTTCTGTCGGTGTTAAAGGGAATAGGCTACCAATAATGCAATTCTCTTAACAACTATTTTTAAATTAAAACTTGTCAGCTCTAATAATTGTTTACTGTACATAATTGTGTATGACAGTAGCTCATTTCATCACTTAAAATTTGTAAAATCGGTTTATTGTAAAGATCGGTTTATTGTAAAGATTTTCTTACTTGTAAATCTTCATGCGTATGCCCTGTCCATGAGGCATAACACTCATCAGATGCCATGTGCTCATCGACCCATTAAGAGTTTGCATCTTGTCTTGGAAGACAACAGTCACATGACCTTCCGGAAACATGCCTGGACGCATGCGCACCGGTGTGATGATGCTCTCAAACGGAGGGTGTCTCTGGTCAGCAGGGATGCTTTGTGTGGCCTCATCTATAACCTGTTGTCTGTTGCTCCAGTGTCCAACAAGGGTTTGTAGAAATTTGTGGAATTGTGGTGTATGTGACGAGTGGTGACGACCTCTCATCCAGCCCGGGGCGTCACCATGTCCACCATGAGCATGGTGACCGTGGTGCGCGTGACCACCATGCATCTCATGACTTTCATGGCTCTCATGATGAACGTGGCCAGGTTGTCCATGACGAATCTCATGACTTTCACGATGAGCATGACCAGCTTCTCCATGATGTAACTCATGACTTTCGTGATTCTCATGATGACCGTGGCCAGGTTGTCCATGACGCATCTCTTGACTTTCACGATGAACATGACCAGCACCTCCATCATGCATCTGATGACTCTCGTGACTCTCATGATGAACATGTCCAGGTTGTCCATGAGGGATCTCCACATCAAGGTTGGTGTCGATCCCGGCTCCATCTCGATCACGACCTCGCCCTCTTTTACCTGGCCTATCAGGCCGGGGGCGCTTGGGTCGAGCCCTCTCTTCATCTTGCCCCTCTCTAGCCTCCACACCATCTGCACCATCTCCAGGCCTGGGACGTCGTCGATCACCTTTATCACGTCTCCTTCCTCCTTCTCGGCCTCCTTCTCGTCGCCCCGCTGAACCAAAATCCAGCATAAGAAGCACCAGTGCCAGGCACAAAAGCACCCATACAGCCTTCATAGTGACCAGTAATAAAACAGCAACCAGTTAATCGCAAATACTGATCAAGCAATCTGCGATGTTCCGTGTATGTGAAGAGCTATGTGAAAATAAGGCGCCACTCAGTTAGACGTGGTGACGGCGTGTGTCGTGGATGGTGTTGAGACTGTGGTAGTCGCAGCCTCACTGACAAACAAAGAAAACTCACTCAGCTTATATATACTACCACGAAAAGGCAAACAGCAGTAACTGCTTACTTTTCAAGTGAGAAGTTACTGCTGTTTGCACGTGCAGGCCAGCTTACATCTTGATAAACGTCAGCTTACATCTTGACAACCCTATGACTGCTGAATAAAAGCAATTCGAAGCTGTGTTTTATGGGCATTTCTCATCTTCAAAGAAATGGGGGAGAAATAATAATTTTATCAAATATATCTGACTATAATATGATAAATGATCATTATATAATATTTGAAAAGTTACTATATACATGTATATCTGCTCTTATATATAAGCGTATATACATCCACGGCATCTCAAGGACTAAGGCCAAACAAAAACATAATTGGCTCCAGTTGCAAAGCAAGCCAGCCTAGATAAGGCGGTCATATTTCTCATTTATTTTTAAACAAGATGATTTATTTCAACTAGATAACATATGCATTTTTTATTTATTTGCCACTGTTTTATTTTAGACACACACAAACAATGTCTTTAAACTAAAAAGTGACAAATGTTGTTACAGCTGCGCAGATGTTTCGCATTAATCCGTTCGAACCGGGACGTTAGATTCTGACGTAAAGACGGTCCCCACACTGAACGAATAAAGATATTTCTAACGAGCGTGGATAAAGTACATAGGTATTCAAATAAAGCATAAAGAGCTAACTGACTCATTTATGATGATTTCAAATTGAAGGGGTCAGAAAAAAACAAAGCTAAGTCAATTTTTCAGCTATTTGAGTTTGGGGTACCGTAGCATAAAAAAAAACAGTGTGCCATGTGTCTGCCACAACATATCATGCAAATAAGCAATTTTGAGGACATAAGCGGCCATTTTGTTCAGTACAAAATCAAGGATAAGTCAACCATTTTTGTCTTATGGTACCCCATACTCAAATAGCTGAAAAAAAATAAAAATGACTTAGCCTTGGTTTTGTTCTGACCCCTTCAATTTAATCTTCAGAGTTTCTACACAAACATTTTAGCACTGTAAAGGTTAAAACATGTTTAACACTGGTTGAGAATAATGTGCGAGATAAAGATATTATTTTTTCTCTCCGCAAAAGCTGTTGATAGTAAACAAATATATAAGCTACAAATTATTTGTGTTGCCGCACCACTGGCTGAATGAACCTTGTCCCCATAGCAACTAAAACTCCGCTCAGATAATAAGATTTATTATAGTAAATCATCAGAGGTTACTTCTCCCTACATGCTGAATGGCGAAGTCCAAATGGCTGGTTTTATTTAACCCTTTGGCCGCAAAATTACTCAATTGGAATTTTCACCCACTTGTAGTTGTGTCTCGCTGACGCGATCCACAACTTCAAGTGAGTGAAAATTATTCAGATTTAACAAAATGAAGGTCAACTGTTTTCAAATATTGCTAATTGATGTCATATTTTATCTTTAACATGTTTAAAAGGTGGTACTTAATGTTCTAATAAAAAATGAAAACCCAAATATATGCGGCACCGGCGGTTGAAGGGTTAAATAAATATCGGTAACTTTCACCCACTTGAATTCCAGTGGGTTGATATTTACATTAGATAACCATTTATTTGTTTTGTTTTTCTGACAAGTAGATTGAAACACAAGTAGGAAACTGTAATCACGTGCAATCACTTGAAATATAAAAATCGTAAAGTTGATCCACAAATATTTATAACTAGATGTAACTGTTTGCGGCATGAAAACATTAAAAGCATCCCCGTTGGATATTTCCAGAATAATCCATCAAAACCTTCGCCACCCCCACTAAAAAAATCGTATTCGAACTGGGGAGACCACTTCAATAAAGATAATTACAATGTAAAAATGTCGGTAATCTTGATTTTAATGGATTCTTCCCAAACGTTTATTATTAGATCAACATAGATACATATAGTGAACCACCACGCCTAATTTAAAAGCGATCCCGAAAAAGGTCCAAAAGATATCGCCGCCACAAGATTTATGGGCGGCCATATTGGAAAATGGAC
>OZ024909.1:17156204-17201204 GCA_964017125.1 Flabesymbios commensalis
TACCTTTTAAAAAATTATCTTCTATATGGAAGTCAATATGGATTTAGATCTAATCACTCAACGGAACTTGCAGCACTTGAATTGGTCGATAGAATATCAGGTGCTATGGATAGTGGGCAAGTTCCGCTAGCCATTTTTTTAGACTTATCTAAAGGCTTCGATACTTTAGACCATAACATTCTCCTACATAAACTTAGCTTTTTTGGCATAAAAGACATGTATCTAAATTTACTGAGAAATTATCTATCTGACAGAAAACAATACGTCGAAATTAATCAAATCAAATCAAATTTACTTCCAATCACCACAGGTGTACCGCAAGGATCCATTTTAGGCCCTCTATTATTTCTAGTATACATTAACGATTTACCCGAATCAACAAAATTGTTTAAATTAATTTCCTATGCGGACGATACCACTTTTTTAATTAACCTTAACAAACAGGACATGTCAAATAGACAAATACTAGAGACAAAAATTAACTCCGAGATGAAAAAAGTCGCTGATTGGCTGGCGGCTAATTTGTTATCACCAAATTGCGACAAATCCAAATTCATGTTATTTTATAAACCCCCCAGAAAGATTCATATACCGAATATTAAGCTTAATAACAATGACATAGATCATGTGAAGGAATTCAACTTTTTAGGCCTCCTTATAAACAATAATCTCACTTGGAAAACACATGTTAATAAAATATGTAACAAAATGTCCCAGTCCGTGGGAATAATAAATTGTTTAAAGACTACGTTACCCAATAATATACTACTAGCACTGTATAACACGTTGATTCTACCACACATACATTACATACATTACTGTATTCTTGCGTGGGGGTATGATTTCAAACGGGTATATAAACTTCAAAAAAGGGTTCTTAGAATAATTGATAAATGTCCTATATTTAATCATACAGACCCAATATTTATAAAATTTAACCTATTAAAAGTCAATCATATTTTTGAACTCAACCAACACAAATTTGTTTTTAAATGTATCCACAGTAATGTACCCGATTTTTTTAAAGATTTTTGTCCAGACCAGTTCACCAACTTACACAATTATAATACCAGGAATTGTTTAAATATTAGACAAATTGAAACCAGAAGGGAATTTCGCAAAAAATGTTTACGATACGATCTAATTCAGAAAATAAATCATACGCCAAATATAATTCATGATAAAGTTCAAACACATAGTTTTAAAGGTTTCTCTAATTATATAAAAAATACTTTATAACTTTATATTCAAGTACGTGCAACAATGCACAGTGCTATTCATGCAAAAATGCCAATATTTAACTGTTATTTCTTATTTATAACAATTTAAAAATCATTATATTTTTCATATGTATATATGTTTATTTCATTTTAAAATTGTTGTTGTTTGAACGTTTTGCGGTGGCTCTTTTGCTAGCAGTCCCAATCGACCTTAAAAAGAGTCTCCAGACCACCAATGTATATATATTGTTGTGTAATTTTTTTCTTTGTCAAAGGTCAAATAAATACTATCTATCTATCTATCTATCTACTTTATGTCTTGGCTGTTTTTTTGTCGCAAATTAATGATTGAAATTGATAAAATGTCTAGCTGTAAATTACAATAGAATTACTATTTATTCTAAAGGGCCCTTTAATTCATTTTTAGCTGAAAACTGCCTGTATCTTCAACCAGACGAGAAATATCAAGAAGAATAACAGAGCCCTTAAAAGCAGAAATACGTCGCATTATAAAAATAATTATTCCGCAAAATTGAAGCACAAATTACTCACTGAACACACAACGCTTCAGCGACGATGAATCAGCATCAAAAACGTTGTTTCAACGTTGCATAGATATAAGTAAGTTCAACGTCATGTCGACGAGAATTAAAATTTTACAATGTAGCACTTCAAGAGTTAACACTGTTATACCCAGGGCTCAGAACTCCGCATTTTTCACAAACTATAAATAGACCTATTATATACAAACACATTTTCCAGAATCTATTATATATAATAGCAGAAATACATATAAGCTATTCACACTGACGACAGCCTACTGTCCAGATCCCGTACTTTCTTACAAGTTGCGATATATCGGAGGCTTCGGATTGGGCGAGATGGCAATCTCGACCAATCCAGGCCAGTAAGCCTACGATATATCGTAACTTGCAAGAGCACACAATTAAAATCAGGCCAAAGTGGAGCTCCGACCTGGAGAGTGTGTGGTACACTTGTCTTACTTAGGAGTTGAGCAACAATAACGATTTGAAGTTTTTGCTTAGAATACAGTTGATTTTTGGACTTGGCCGTATCATGTTCACACTGGTCTCCTATTGTTTACTGCAATGCAACTTAATAAGGTTACGTATTTTTTTAAATGTATTTGTCTCATGATCAAAATTATGTCAAGCGATTTATTTCTAAGACTATCCAATGAGTTGCTAATTTATAACAATCATAAGTCATTGTATAATAGTGTTTTCGCATCAAGATTATGTCTAACAAATCGAACACGTTAGTAGTTGTATAGTGTAGTAGTCATGTAACACCATCATTATATGATAGGACCTCACACAAATTGCAGCAGAATACCTCAACTATTTTATTGTCATCAGAGTTTCACGTACAACATATCAAAAGTCTTAATACTGATTAGAGTGGTGGGAAGTATTAAAATAGATGACGAGGCATTTTCCCCACTGCCACACATGTTAAAAAGACTATATTGGTGGGCAATGTAATACACAGGTTTATCTATTGAGCAAAATATGCTTAAAATTAGTTTTTCTCAATTTATTGAACATTATTTGCTTAAAATTGTTTTGCTCAATTTACAAAATTCAGACTCCCTTGACTGAAAGTTTAGTAGAGCGGAATTAATGACTCGGGATCTGTTCTAAATAAACAGAAAATAAACTAACGTAGCTAGGTACGAACTTATCAGCTTATTGCGGTTTATTCGAAAGGCAGTTTGACTGTTGAAATTGTTATTTTTAAATTATGCCAAGTGTGTTGGCCATCGAGATCAATTACAATGGAAGCAGTAATATAATACAGCATTTGATGCGTTTTTACATCATAATTGCCCTACACATAGCGTATGTCAAGTGCTCATCATAAGTACACCCAAACCCCGCAAACACATTGGTCCACTTAATGTTGCAGGTCTACTCTTTTCTGTAGTCAGCCTTGCTCCCATGCCATCTTGCCGCATCAGGTCTGCCGTAGCAGACAACTTAATAAATGAAGATTTCCCATACCGGCTAGCGAACTGATAGTGGATCTGATGAGAATGCAGCGATGTAGGCTTCTCTATTTTTGCCCGGAAAGAATGAATGAATGAATGAATAAATGAATGAATGAATGAATGAATGAACGAACGAATGAATGAATGAATGAATGAATGAATGAATGAATGAATGAATGAATGAATGAATGAATGAATGAATGAATGAATGAATGAATGAATGAATGAATGAATGAATGAATGGGGTTTTAGGCCACCTTTGTGCATATATAGCCTAAACTGGGCCAGGACAACCTGCTGAGGATGGTGAGCAGAATGAGCAAGATAACTTTGCACTCCGGGCACAGGATTCGAAATTCCAGCCCTGGCGGTCTGGAGCCGAGCACGCTACCTCTGGGTCAAGGAGGCTCTCAAAAATATTAAATCTTCACGAGTGAGCGGGGAAGAAACATTTTGTTTCTTTAAAACTTGAATGCCAGAGTAGGGTTCGAATCCGCGACCTCCGACGTCCCAAGCAGGCAGCCTTTAACGACTGCGTCAGGACCCCGCACCTGCTGGAATTAAACCACACCAGCTGTTTTATCAAATCACCACTGCAAACCACGATCGACGGAGGGATAAAATTATTAGAAATATAAATAAAAGTGTAGGTTCTTCTGCGCTCAGCTGTCGTTAATTTTACGTGCCGCGTAAAAGGTTTGGGAAATTAATATATTATTTTCAAAACCTCCGCCAGATAACTGTCGGTATAACTGCTACGTTATATCATATCCATACACTGGTTATCTGCTAACCTTGCAAGTAAGCAGATACTGCCTTTCGGCTTTACAAAGCAACGGCAGCAGAGCGTGGCTTATCCCATGTTAAATTTTAATTATATTAGGAAAAAGGGCCAAAGTACAGGTTTTCCACACACCCAAACAAAATTGAAGGTCATGTGAATTGCTGAACAAAATGCGCAGCTATCATTGTTGGCTCAATATCGGGCCATCATCGTAGACGATAGCCCAACATTAACCCTTCTTTATCCATCTTTGCAATAATGCGTTTTTCATAATATTAAAAAATACATACACATTAACGCCCTGGGCCCGTATTCTCGTACAAGTTGCGATATATCGTACGTAGGCTTATGCATAGGCCTCTGATTGGTCGAGATGGCCATCTCGACCAATCGGAGGCCTACGATATATCGTAACTTGTTATAACTGAGGGTCATGTAGATATGTGCCAAGATTTATTATGCCGCGTCCAATGGCTGTTTATGAGGGTCTACTTCAAACATTGTATCGCGATTTAAAAAAATAGATTTGTGTAATTTGATGAGTACGTTTTCGTGGGGAATTTGAGCAAGTAAAGGGAAAGTTAAAAGAACAGTATCTCAGCGTATCGTATTCACTTGGCTCCGAGGCGGGCCTGTTGTAGTAGCCAGCATCCATATTATATATAGCCGCGTAAACTTTGCACCGCAAAGCAATAATGCAGTATCAGTTTACTTTACAAGCCTTTTGATAACAATTTATTGTAGGCGTCCGAGAATCACATGGTGGATAAAAAGCAGTGATTACATGCGTGGGGATCTCAATAACGATTTAATTATTGGTTTGTGTAAATAGTCAGGGGGTCAAATGCATATTTTTGGTCAAACCTGGAAAGTGGGTCCAAAGTTTTTTTCTCTGTGTTTTCATGTTATATAGGTATTGTACTCAAGGAAACTGCATGATGGCATTCTCACAACAAAAGTGAAACCAAAATTGTACAAATTGATTGAACCAGAAGTTTTGAGTTATGTGAAGCCTTTGATTCCAAGGACTTTCATAAACATAATTTCCAGTGTAAAAACCTCAAATTTCACAATAATATAAGAGTGTGACCTATCAAAATGAAAGGAATTTCATTACGAACCTGAATATGATGTCGCAGAGTATCTATAAAACATACGTACCGCGAAAATTATTATTTTTATATATATCGACGAGATATATAATGTATAATTCTGGCCATACGTTCTAAAATTCTGTATACTACGTCATCCAATGGTGTTAATACTTAACATCAAAGTATTTGTTCAGAGATTTATATATTTTTTGAAAGAAATCATTGTGTGGTTTATTACCTCCGCCAAAGGAGGTTATGTGTTTGGTCGCGATGGTTTGTCTGTCCGTCAGTAGGATTATTTATAAAGTAAAAAATGGATTTTCATGAAACGTTTACAAGAGCTTAAGATCCGGATCCAATACACAATCACTGCGGCGGAGGTTTGCGTTCTCTGGCTGACTGTCTAGTTTTATTTGGTGATATGTCTATGCTTCTGCAAGTCGTACCTATCACATTATACCCCTGTTGCAAAGTATGAGTGCACCTACAATTGATGACAGATATTGTAACCACAGCTGAGTGTTATGCTTTGTGAATCAAAATAAATTTAAAATTATTTTCATTCATTTGGAATTACCTATGCTAACTGTTTGTCGTGATTAATAATTCAGACCAAGAGGGCTCAGCAGCGAATGACCCACCCACAGTTTATGTTTTCTTTTAAACGCGATGAAACAACAATTTAACGGTTTTCAAAAGAGGGATCAAGACGACCACAGATTATCATGATTTCGATAACGTTTTTATCAGAATCTATGATCCAAAAAAATGTGACATGCCTGCGTCTTTCGCTCTACCAGAGTTGCCACTAAACCAAGAGAGCGAGGTAAACATGTTAGAGAAGGGCCAATGAAGGGTCAAATTTATTTGCATTTTTTTCATGAAATCTGCAAATCGTCAAACCGAATAATTTGTAGAAAAGCAGACAGTGTGTGAAACTCAAAACACGATCGTAGCATAATTATACATAATTGTATAGACTTACCACATATTGATATGCCACATGCACACCATGACACTGCTGTGACTGATATGACACATTTCCAGTCATTGGCGACAGGACCCAATTTACAATTATGAAATCAAATCTGCAACTGTATAAAAATTATGACAGACGTCCTTTGGGTGTATCCAGATAATTGGTTTCATCAGAGACATATCTCCGGGTTGGTGGTATACATCTCTTCGTGGGTGTTATCGGTGTACAACTCAGATGACAGGATCAGTACCGTGTCACAGACTTACATTTAGGCAAACAAAACAATGCTACACAAGATAATGCGATGATGAGTGAACCCTAGCACCGGAAGGGTGCTGAGAAAGAGATAAAGGCAACGAAGCTTATTTAAAAGCTGCTTTTAGCCTTTCCAATTATTCATTAATATATCATACTCATTGCAGATGTCTGGTTGGCAAGGGCGGCAAGGAACCTGGGAAAACAGAAGCATTTTATAATTTAAGTAATTTTGATGCGCCCTCAGCGCACAGAGGGTTGCGGTGGTCTAAATGAGGTGTTGAATCAGCCAGTAGCTATCCTGTATCTCGTGTCTTATCTCACAAGGCAGAATGAGAATATGCCGATAAAGTTGTAATTTAAATGTACATTTGAGACATTTATTTTATTAAACCTATGTCTCTTGTGCATATTTAAATTAACTTAGTATGTTAACACACTTTAAATTGCGCTCTGCGCTTGCTGTGCAACATGTTGCTTTCCAAGATAATGACACTACATCTAGTCTTCTATATGCGTTACTACAATTCCAGCACTAAATTTTGAGCACGAATAGCCAGATGTAAGTAATAGTTTATTAGCAATAGGCTAGACAGCCTGTGTGCATACAAAAACAAAAAGCAAAGTGTAGTGAATGAACATGAGTTGAGGGCATGGTATCACAATATTGTTACAATACATATCGCCACATTTATATATTCATCAGGTAAACAAATTTAGCTAATTTTCTAATGCAGCTTTATTTTCGCTTGATAAAAGCTGTATGAATTTGTACATGCATGGATTTTGTATATAATAGTCAGGTAGAATGTGTCTAATATGTTCAGTCTTTATACATTCAAATATACAGTGGTATTCATCGCCTAATGTATCACATGTGTCACATAGCCTTTCAGTATATGGTAAACGAGCCCGCCCCCTTCCCTTAATAATATTTGGTAATTTGCGGCTTTTGAGTCTAAATTTAGTGAGTGCGAGTCGATGCTTCTTCACATTTACAAGAATCAAATATTTAGACAGTTTAAAATCGACATGGAAATGTTTATAGAGTAAACAACTTGATTTTAAATTTGTCAACTCCGACCAATTTTGAATGTAAATTTCTCGTAGTCTTTGTTTACATTGCCTAAGGAATGAATGTCTATTTGACACACCTTGCTGTAACCACACTTCGTTACATCCTATACTGCATAATAGTTTTCTGACTAGTGATGCCCAGTTTTCCAACATAGGATTTCGGGTAACGGCCACATACATTATTGAATAAACTTTCTGTACAAGTAAACTTGATTCATTATGAACAATTTTCAACCAATATGATAAAATTCTAACTTTTCTCTCTATAATTAAAGGATATCTTTCTAGCTCGCCATATATCATTTCATTGCATGTTGATTTTGAAACCTTTAACACCAACTTACAAAATTTTGAATGAACTCTTTCTATAGCTGATGCAGTGTGAAACCCCCACACTTCACAGCCGTAAGACAACACTGGTGTCACCATTTTATCAAACAAATTTAACAACATATTTACATCTTGGTCGCCTAATTGCGAGACATTATTACGTAAGGCGTACATTGCTCTCAGACCTCTGCTGGCTAAATCTTGTTGTGCACATGAGAATTTTCCAGTGTATGACAATGTCAGGCCTAAATATTGAAAAGAATCCACTACTTCTATTAAAAAATCACCATAAAACCAGAAATCATTCATTGACAAGCACCCTCCCTTTCTAAATACAACAATTTTCGTTTTTTGTACATTTACATATAGATGCCATTTTTCACAGTAATCGTGTAAAATATCTAAACTACTCTGTAACTTCTTTATTACTCGATATAATAATAGAATCATCAGCATACAAAAGCAAACACAATTTAAAGTCGTCAATGCTAACACCTTCTATACCTCTATCCACTAAAGTTTCTTTTAAATCGTTAACATGTAAACAAAATAAAAATGGAGACAAACTTTCTCCCTGTCGTACTCCCAAGTAACTATGAAAATCTTCCGATGGCCTTCCTAAATATTTGACTCTGGATTTAACTTCACTGTACATACTTCGTATCATATCAATTATTTTACCACGTATACCATTATGAAGCATTTTATACCATAAACAATCTCGGTTTAGATAATCGAAGGCTTTACGAAAGTCAATAAAAGCACAATAAATATTTTCACCTTTACTTAAGGCTAAATTTAATAAACTATTTGAGACAAATATGCTGTCCACAGTTGAACGACCGCTTCTGAACCAGTACTGTTCTTCAATTAGAATACCGTAAGTATCAGCCCAAAATGAAAGCCTGTTGTTTAGTAATCTCGTAAACAGCTTACCTAAAGTACCCCATAACGTAACACCTCTGTAGTTATCTACTAAATTTTTACTCTCTTTTTTGTGAATCGGCACGATAACACCCTCTGTCCATATGTTTGGGAAATAACCACTATTGAGAACAATGTTGAAGAGTAATGTAAGCTTATCCGTTAATGCTCCACATGCGTTTATATAAAATTCATTTATCAACAGGTCTGGTCCAGCACTTTTACCATATTTTAAACCTTTTATAGCATTTATCGTTTCCTCAGTTGTAATAGAATAATTCAACTCTTCATACAAAACTTCAACGTTACCATCATTATAGCTACGTAAATATTCATAAACATCATCATCTGCTATATATACAACATCGTCAGGGTTTCCTAGTGTCTTAATGTACTTACCAAAGTCATTCAAGGTTAATGAACATGAATTGTCAGATCTATTTTTATTTTTGGGTCGTAAAATCTTACAAAATTCTCTAATATTACTCTTCTCTGTTTGTTGAAGTCTAAGAGTTATATGTCTATCATGATCATATCTGCATTTCCTTGCACAAGTTGAATATTTTGATCGGGCCTTCACCATTTTTTACGTAGTTCATCAGTTTTTATGTTTCGAAAATCATGTAAACAACTTAAAAATTCCTTCTTTAAATTTAAACTTTTATCAGACATCCAATTAACATTACATGTTTTATCAGAACGGGGTGAGTCGGTAATTACTGTAGTGTGAGAAAATAATGGGTCAGCATGTTCCTGTATCAAATTAGTAAAACTTTCTATCAAATCATTCACGGATTGCTCACTGGGTGTGTCTCCCGCGTCCGAGAACAAGTTGGCCATTTTCTCCAGTGTACTTTCATCCTGCAAGCGCTCTATAAACTCATCTTTACTATTTGGATCCCATTTATATTTTTTAACTCTCACTGCTTCACGTTTGGGAATATTAGCCGGTTTCTGTATATTTATGGTACATTGAATAAGTGAGTGATCAGAATATACACTTGAAGGGTGGACTACAAAATCGTTCGCTAAGTAAAAATCACTGGCACTACATAACATATAGTCTACTACACTGCTACCATTATAGTTGATACATGTAAATACTCCTACATTTTTATCTTTTCCAACTCTTCCATTTAAAATTACAAAGCCAGTCTCTTTACAAAATTCTATCAAATCGGTACCACTAGAATTCAAAGGTTTCTTGTCAGAAGAAGTTCTTATTGGTATTTCAGTGAAATTGTCATCATCAGATAGTATTACAATTTCGTTTTCATCTCGAGTTCGTGCATTAAAATCACCCGCGATAAACGGTACATACAAATTCTCAAATGTGTTTGTAAAGTCTAATAAATCATTTGATAAACACTCAAATATATTACATGTCCCACCGACTCTAGAATTTAATGGTACTGCGTAGCACATGCATAATAAAATATCTTCATCTCCCGAATAAAAGTCTTTGTTAATTTTCACCCATTGTAAACAATCACCACTTGATTTTAATATTGTTACATATTTAGCCATGTTCTCTCTGTAGTATATGTCAATACCACCAGAGTCCCTTCGAGCTCTAGGGTGTCGTTTTCGATGTAATGCAACATATTCATAACCAGGTATCTGTAATACAGATTGGTGATGATTTAAAAACAGATCCCAGTGAAGTAGCCAATGTATTAAATGATTATTTTGCAAACATTTCTAGTGAATATATACCCGTACGGCAAACACGTCTAGATACAAAATCCGTTAGTAAAATATCAAATTTTATTGACAGTAAAATTGGTGATAAAAACCGTTATTTTGCTATTCCCCCTATCACTACTGATTTTGTTCTACAACAATTAAAACACATGCCCAGCACAAAAGCAACTGGACTGGATGATATTAGTATTAATGTATTGAAACTAGCCGCACCCGAAATCGTTTCCTCAATCACTTATATATGCAACCTTAGTTTAAAAACAGCAACGTTTCCCGCAAAATGGAAAGAAGCTAAAGTGACGCCACTTCATAAGGGCGGTTCACGACACGATTGTTCAAACTACAGACCTATATCAGTTCTACCTATTTTGTCGAAGATCTTAGAAAAACACGTATTTACGCACATGTATGCATTTCTTCAAAAACACAATCTTTTGACAGATAGTCAATTTGGTTTTAGAAAACAACACTCGTTTCAGACTGCTCTATTAGCACTTACTGAAAAAATGTATAAAGCCATAAACGAAGGGAAATATTTTGGAATGACTCAACTCGACTTGAGCAAAGCTTTTGGTCAACCACACTATTTTATTAGAAAAACTTAAGTTGTACAGATGTAATGTCGAAAGTATGCAGCGGTTCACTTCATATCTAGAAGCAAGGTCACAAAAAGTATGTATACATAAATCATTATCAAAGTCTATAAGTATTATATCTGGTGTTCCTCAGGGATCGATCCTTGGACCATTATTTTTTATATTATATATTAATGACATACCATTATTTTTTATCAAATACTGAAGAAGTGATATATGCTGACGACTTGACTTTGACCACGATGTGTAGCAATGTAAAAACAGTTGAATCAAATCTACGTATTGACACAGGAAAATCTTTTGACTGGTGCAAACAAAATGATATGGTTTTAAGTTTGACATAATGCTGCTCCATGCTCGTAGCCAGTAGACAAAAACTTTTAAAAATTAACTCTAAAATTGATATAGACATTGATGACACTGTCATACCAAGTGTTTCAACAACTAAAATGCTAGGAGTTCATTTTGATGATGCTCTATCATGGGATGTGCACATTCAAAATGTGTACAACAAAATTAATAAAAATCTCTACTTATTACAACAGATTAAACAGTTTCTTCCTATTGATTCTCGAAAATTGTTCTTCAACAGCTATATCCTGCCCCATTTTGACTACTGTAGTATAATTTGGGGAAATTGTTCACAAACCCAGATGTACCGTCTTGAAAAATTACAAAAAAGAGCTGCACGGATAATTCTTGATAAAAACTATCATGACCACTGCATTAGAAGCGCAATTAAAATGGATGTCACTAAAAGAACGAATAAATTATAACATAGCAATTCAAGTATATAAATGTATCAATGGTTTGAATGAATGAATGAATGAAATCTTATATAGCGCATGTATCCAGCCGGCGGCTGTTCAGAGCGCTGTACATCGAGAGTAACTTAGCAAGGCCTGTTATCATTCAAATTCCAACTCAGTCTCCTGGGAGATATACAGCTGAGCTGCCATTGAGGCGCATCAAGCTATTTTCATTCCAAGCGAATTCGCCTTATGTGCCAAGTACTCACACATTGTGGATTTTCTGGGGTCTCGCTGGATGGAAACTGCGCCTACGTCCATTGAGGTTCTTTTACGTCCAACTCTAGGTCAGTCAGACGAGCCATCTGATTTACGTGGTTATCTGAGCCCCACGAGTGTATACAGCACCTGGCAGTCACCAGGCGGTCACCCATCCAATTATGAACCGGGCGCGACGTCGCCTAACTTCAGTGATAGAGCCAATCACGATGAGCGAACGCCGTATTCCGTAGTTTGAGTAGTCAAGGTTTAGAGAATATATTTACACATTGTAACGAAATTCACAGCCATAGCACGAGATCTGCTAATAATTTGCAGCTATATTGTAGGCCGACTCATCACAAAAGCTTTTCATCAAGAGGTGGTAATGTGTGGAGCAATATTCCTGCAGACGTTCGCTTAGCCAAGTCACTTTCCAAATTTAAAGAAAACTATATATCCTATTATTTCGATAGCAAGACTATGTAGATGCAATGTAATAATGTTTTTATATACAACGTATGTATGTATTTATGTGTGTCTATTATATGCTCAGCACGAACGCACGAATATAATAATCATGTTAATGTATGTACACATTAATATTCTGTAGGCCTTGAACCAAAGTTATAAAACATATTTGTATATGCATATATGCAGTCGGAATATACGTGTTTAAATAAATATTATACTTATATGTATATGCAAATATGATTATGAATATTTGTATCATATATATATTCATGTAAGTGTAAATATATCTGTGTAGGCATGTATATTATATGAATGTATGTGTAGGTACATATATATGGATAAATATGTGTGTATATGGCTACTTTATCATGTGTATATAAAACACTTTCAACTTATATCACGTTATAGCTGCCTGTTTCATAAACATTTTAGTTAAGGTTATGAAAACGACTTTGCTTAGCAAATCGTTTTCATAACTTTAACTTTATTATTATCATGACTAGGTGTACATTATAATAATCTTATGTGTATCTGTATATATTATGAGGGCCCATTGCAAATTAGTGCTATAGCGCTAAATGGCATACCCTCTGGAAATAAAGTTTATTTGATTTGATTTGATTTGATTTGAGGTATATTCATAACACCATTATCGTTTGTCCAAGTTTCACACAACATAAATATATCATTTTCTTGTAACCTCTGTATAAAAAGTGGGTCTTTTAATTTATAATTACGCTTACTCAACAGTCCTCTCACATTCCATATAGCTATTTTTAATGAGTCTACTTGGCGATGCACTGAATGTGCCCACCCCCTCCCCTAGTCACGAGAGTACAATACTGTGGTCCAATCCGGAAATTCATCATGAGTGACCGTGCCGTCGACGACAAGCTTGGCTGGGTAGGCAATTGTCGCTTTCTTGTTGTCCCTGCGAGCAGCCCTTCGTTCAGGCTCAAGACGGGCACGTGCCCTTCTAATTGTTTCTGGATAGTCACGACTTAACCCATAACGAGAACCTTTCAATTTCGTGGCATTCCTCAACAACCGATCAACATCTGGGTAGTCCCTGAGGCAAGCTATTAAAGCCCGCGGCTTGCCATCTCTCCTCTTCGCACGCCCCATACGATGTACACGCTGTACTGCTACGTCATCAGTCACGCCCAATTTCGTTTGTATGAATTCCTGTAGTTTGGTAGCAGGGTCCTCGTCATCCTCCTCTTCTAAATTGAAAATCAACACATTATTTCTACGGCCACGTGCCTCCTGGTCTAGTGTACGATACTCCAATCGTTTAATTTGAGCTTGTCTGTCAGTCACTTCACTTAGGTGTTGTACACTCTCCTTTTGGGTAGTGGCCGCCCCTTCCTCTGTTTTCGTCTTACAATATTCTTCTACGTCCTTCACTCGTTTCTCCAACTCTAGAAATTTCTTATCCAATGCCTCTATTCTCCTTTTAATCTCCGTATTTACAGCCTCTATTTTATCATCCATAGCCTGTAGCAATTCAGTCTTAAGAGTAGCAAGACTACTTTCAAAAGTATTTTTTTAATTCTTTCTGACCTTGTCTCAGTTCATTTAGTAGCTTGGTCATCGCCATGTCGGCCCCTTTGGCAGCCATCTTAGCCGGTGGTTTCACTGACTCGCTGTCTGACGAACTGTTTCTCTGTCTTTTTATCGGTTCTTTAATTACCTTTGGTGGCATCTCCTTCTACATTCTTAATCCTTGTAAGTTTACACAGAATTTAGAAGTGAATATATTGCTATAACAATGAGAGTTCTTAAAATGTAGGCCAAAACTTTAACAGCCTGTCAACACACGTCTTCCCACACCTTCCACACCTTCATATCACATAGATGTAGGGTATCTAAGTTGAAACATATACCTCTTCCAACAGCTTTGGTGATTGCTGCTAGTAATAACAGCTCATCTGAATATGTCATGACCCGCAACAGGATGAAGGGCTTATTCAAAACATACACAAGAGCACATGCACACTCTTAATACCAGGACCGATCTAAATATCAAAATTCCGAAAGTCATTAGCATAACAAGACGCTAATCACGAAGGAGGTGATCACAGCATATAGTGCACCTTCACATGGGGTATTCGGCATATTAAACTGTGATATACATAACCATAGACCAATCTGCTGCACAGCTTTAGGAGACAAATATTGATATTCCCATTATTATGCAATCGCCTAGATACATAATGTGTCATAGAAATTAAATTGACCTAGGCACTGCGAATATTTTGACCTCATTCCTAACCTGCTGTCAGGACCCTCCTTATCTCGATGTGATACTCTGGCTGGAAGGTTTGGTATTGGAATTATTGGAGATATTATTGTCTTCTGGCTCGATGTAGTAAGGAACTTATTCTGCGGTTAGTAACAAGGCCAGAGGAGCATCACCTGTTGATAATTATGATAATTGCCATCAACTGAGCAAGCCTTCCAGGAACATTTGAAAATAGAACATTTACAAACTTTCCGGTGAAGAATGTCTTGATACTTGAGCCACAGAAGTTGGATCCTATAGCATATGAACGGAGCATAGATGGGAATATGTTATGTTCAACTACAGTTCCTGAATGACGTCAACTGGTCTCAGATTGCAGCTCAACTGGTCCCTAATTACATAACAAAAAAATAAAATATGGTTGCTCCAGTAAGAACCATGTGATAGTGTTCGATGTGGAAGCAGCAAAGCAGGAATGCCATTGTCTAAGAATATGATGCATACTAGTACTGCATTAACAAATATAATTAAACAAATAATGAACAGGATGGTAGCTGTAACTTTAATATAAATATATAGCAAATGGCAAAATGATGGCGAAGGTGGTGGTGTCATTGCCGATTATTTAACTTAACTTAGGATAAAGAACTATTTATTTTAAATAACTATCACGTACAATGTTAGTAGTTTAGCAGGTACAGTAGTTTAGCAGGTACAGTAACCTGAACTATTACACCACATATTGATAATTGATGTATCCATATAGTCAGATATAGAAATGCTGTGATATTGGAACTATAAAAAAGAAACAAAATGGTTAAATATCATGAATTATTTACTCATCTGTTAAACTGTTATACCACAAGAACGGAACATATATACGTCACAGTTAAATTCAAACCACATTGTCATTGATGAGCCAACTTCATATTTTGCACAATACAATCATATGCCTTGACACAGAGGCTGGCCAATTGGCATTTAACTTTACCTAATTAGGGACCACAAATTACCACCGTGTGTCTCAATAGCGACCGGGCATCTAAACGTTGGAGCGTTAATGTGGGTCAATGCCAGCGTCGCAGATAATGGCCCAACATTGGGTTAGTGAATCATGTTGACTGCCCCATACAATATAATTCAACAATATAATAATCTCCTTATCTGTCTCATCCCAGCAAATATATACGGTCAAGTATGCCACATTTAAGTTGTGACCTAGATGAGCGAAAATAGGTGAGCGACAGGTTATCTAGTTTATTATGATCATGACACTTCATTATTATAAGACAATCACTACAGGTTCAGCTATAGAAACACATACAAATGTGGGGCGATGTAATATAGGGCCTACAAACGATACTGAATTAGGCATGTTTGACCTGATTTTGTGACCATTGACCTTGAATTATAGCCTTGACCTTTGACCCAATGATATTTATTATTAATATACATCAATATACAACCAATAAAACTAATAATTATCAGTTATGTGAATATATAAAGTGATTTTCTGTTTTTCCCGATCACGTAAAACCATTATTTTGTACCGCGATGGGCGAAAAATTGTAAAACTCGTTTAAATATATAAAGCAGTAATTGATTTACTTGCAATGGAATTAACAGAAAATATTATTGACAGCGAATCTTCTTATTTGCACCCTTCAGCTCCAAGGCGGTTTTATACGTCTAAGATAGGCGGGTGTTTCTGGCACCACGTCTGTTACTTTGACTTTGGGAACTGGATGAATTGTGGATATTCTGGGTCGCTGTTGGCCATGATTTTCACCACTTTCCCATTCAGAGATTCGTCTTCAACGCAGCGGACGAAGGCATCGGCTACACAAGAAGGCCTGAAAAAGAGAGAATAATCATGTAAAAATAGCCACCCTGATAATTAAAAAGTTTGCCACAAGGTACGGGTCCAGCCCTTTATAAATGGCCGCACGTTTATAAACGACCGTGCGTTTATAAACAATCGCAGTGTACTTCCGGCGAGTGTCGTTCTCTTTAATGTAAATCCAAATGCACGAGTCAGAATCTTTCTGATTTGAAAACCACCCGTCATGCTAAAATAACAGAAGGTCATCCTTAATTTTATAGGTCAAGTTGATTACGAATTAAAATTTCTGAAATCCGTGAGGCAGTTTTATGCACATGCACGAGCTCGTTTAAATTAACTAAACAAAATTTAAATTGTATAAGAATTGAGGGAGTAGAAGCATTTTTTTGGCAATTGTGGGCATAGTGCCCTAATTTGTTTGAATTAGGTCATAATTTAAATTATAATTAAAATTTCTGAAATCCGCGAGGACGTTTAATGCACAGGCATGAGCTCTTTCAAACAATCCAAACGGTATTGAAATTTGAGGGAGAAGAAGCATTTCTTGTGAATTGTGGACAGAGTGTCCAAATTAAGTCTTAATTAGGTCATAAGTTAATCGATAATTAAAATTTCTAAAATCTGCAAAGAATTTAATGCACAGGCATGAACTCTTTCAAACAATCCAAACGGAAATAAAATCGGATAAGAATTGGGGGAGAAGAAGCATTTTTATTGTGAATTGTGGACAGAGTAAAATGAAATGAATCGGGCTTTAGGCCAACTTTGTGCACATATAGGCTAAACTGGGCCAGGAGAACCTCCTGAGGATGGTGAGATGATTGAGATGACACTGTCCTCTAGACACAGGATGTGGACAGAGAGTCTTAATTAGGTCATAGGTTAAATAATAATTACAATTTTTAAAATCCTTCAGTTCGTTTAATGCACAGGCACAAGCTCTTTCAAACAAACCGAACAGAATTGAAATCGGATACGACATAAAATAAGACAATTCCTGTGTAATAATGGAAAAAATATCTATTAAAAATTCGCCCCCCCCCCCTAATCTTATAAATGTATAATTTAATTACTCCCCCTCCCTGAGTATATATAGTTTCTGTATTACAAATGCAAATCCCCTACCTACCTAGAGAGTTAACCCTTTAAAAGCTAAGCACGACTATATCCGTTTTAATCCGTTTTATTTGTCCGTCAAACAAGAAAATTGAAAGGTGAAAGGGGCATGGAATTGGCTAGACGTCCACACGTATTGATTTAAATTGTACATATGTATGTAATTTTCACCTACTTGAAGTTATGTATCGCGGTAGCGCGATACATAACTTCAAGTAGGTAAAAATTATTTACATATGTTGAGACTTCAAATGGGTGAAAAATTAAAATGATATAACTCAGCACCTTAAAGGTTAATCCCATAAGTATAGCTGGACTTCCTGTCAGTGACGCATTATTATGTGCGTCTTGAGGAACAATTGAAAAAAGTTTAGACTTGCCGGGTGAATTAACAGTTGCTAAAGTTTAATTTGTTATCGTTAATATATTATCATACTGAAGTAGTCCTCTATTTTAATAATAAAAGTAAAAAATGTTGATGCACCTGACAACTCTGACTAAAATTAGGTGTTTTAACCCTTTAACCGCCAAATTATCCAAGTTATTTAATCTGAATTTTCAACCACTTGAAGTTGTGTCTCGCTGACGCGATCCACAACTTCAAGTGAGTAAAAATCATATAGATTTGACAAAATAGAGGTCAACTGTTTTCAAATATTGCCGATTGATGTCACATTTTATCTTTAACATGTTTAAAAGGTGGTACTTAATATGTTAATAAAAAATGAAAACCCGAATATATGCGGCACGGGCGGTTAAAGTGTTAATCCATCTCCATGGCGTCCATGTTTGTCCCAATGTTGCTTCAATGTTTGCCCAGTATCGTAGACGGTGGCACAACATCAAAACAACAATGGGTTTGAAACGTTGACTCAGCGTTGACTTAACGCTCGGCCAACTTCTATACAATATTGGGCAAACTTGCCGTCAGGCGTCTAGATGACAAGGCTGGGCTTGCAGAATAACAGAGATAATCCACCACAGGGGATAATCGGTGTCGCTTGGTTACACTTCCTTGGTTACACCTCGTCACCACACAGCTCAGAGTGTATATAAAGACAGGGCTCGAAGATCACCTCCACCATTCATCACTCAGGACTCCTCAATTGTCGCAGAGAGATAGAAAAATCTCGCTCTTTTCTTCCAATCCAACCAGGGATTTTACAAACGTCCAATCAACATGGTAAGTGGTCACGGTCATTATAAAAACGGCTTATTCAACTCGAAGGTGTTTTTCATAATATGAACCCTTAAAGCGCTAAAATAATGGACTGATGCCTGCGACGCTGGTCAAGCATTAAAACAACATCGGCTCAACGTCTCGTGTTTACTGAAATTATTTTTTCTATAAAATATAGGGGACTTAGTTGTAAGTTATTGTTTCTCTGAAATCTTCTAAATATTTGTGTCAAATCTTGTCTGAGGAAGTGGAAGATGCTTTTGCCTATGTGAAATCAATATTTTTTATTTTAGATAATTCAACTTCTTTGATTTAGAGTGTATAATAATATGTTCCGTTTCCGCGAAAACGAAGGCAACGTAAACCAACAAAACTCATTTGTCTTGTTCTGATTATTCAACCCTATGCCTCTTTGTTTTCCAGCGTGAATGTATCAGTGTCCACGTCGGCCAGGCCGGTGTTCAGATTGGTAACGCCTGCTGGGAGCTGTACTGTCTGGAGCATGGCATCCAGCCTGATGGTCAGATGCCAAGTGATAAAACCATCGGCGGCGGTGACGACTCCTTCAACACCTTCTTCAGTGAGACAGGCGCCGGCAAGCACGTGCCCCGTGCTGTGTTTGTCGACCTGGAGCCAACAGTAGTAGGTGAGAATGCTAGCCCTGCATTAAAATACGTTAAAATAATACCTTATTTTTTGGATTGTTATATTCACACTAAAAATAGCACCGACAATTTATCAAATCAGGGGCGGCAGCAATATCAGCCTAATGATTGGAAAATTTCAATAATAAAATTCAACACTTAAAATTTAACATCATTTTTTTTTTAATTTGAAACCCCCCAAAAATGACACGCTTAATTTGCATTTTTATTAACAAATACTTTGTGACAATTTATATGCCCATTGGTTCATATTATATCCCTTTATTTGGTTTGTGTTTTCAGATGAGGTACGTACAGGCACGTACCGCCAGCTGTTCCACCCTGAACAGCTGATTACTGGTAAGGAGGATGCCGCCAACAACTACGCCCGGGGTCACTACACTGTGGGTAAGGAGCTGATTGACCTGGTGCTTGATCGCATCCGTAAGCTGGCTGACCAGTGTACTGGTCTTCAAGGCTTCCTCATCTTCCACAGCTTTGGTGGAGGTACCGGATCAGGCTTTGCTTCCTTGCTCATGGAGAGGCTCAGCGTCGATTATGGCAAAAAGTCCAAGTTAGAGTTCGCCGTCTACCCAGCACCCCAGATTTCCACTGCCGTTGTGGAACCCTACAACTCCATCCTTACCACCCATACCACCTTGGAGCACTCTGACTGCGCCTTCATGGTGGACAATGAGGCCATCTATGACATCTGTCGTCGTAACCTGGACATTGAACGCCCAACCTACACCAACCTGAACAGGCTGATCGGCCAGATCGTCAGCTCAATCACCGCTTCTCTGCGCTTTGATGGAGCCCTCAACGTTGATCTTACAGAGTTCCAAACCAACTTGGTACCTTACCCACGTATTCATTTCCCCCTGGCCACCTACGCACCTGTCATCTCTGCTGAGAAGGCCTACCATGAACAGTTGTCTGTGGCTGAGATCACCAACGCCTGCTTTGAACCAGCCAACCAGATGGTGAAGTGTGACCCACGTCACGGCAAGTACATGGCCTGCTGTATGCTGTACCGTGGTGATGTGGTACCTAAAGATGTAAACGCCGCCATTGCTACCATCAAGACCAAGCGTACCATTCAATTTGTCGACTGGTGTCCCACTGGGTTCAAGGTGGGAATCAACTACCAGCCACCCACCGTGGTACCTGGTGGTGACTTGGCCAAGGTACAGCGTGCAGTCTGCATGTTGAGCAACACCACAGCTATCGCCGAGGCCTGGGCTCGTCTTGACCACAAGTTTGATCTGATGTACGCCAAGCGTGCCTTCGTCCACTGGTACGTAGGAGAGGGTATGGAGGAGGGAGAGTTCTCCGAGGCTCGCGAGGATCTGGCTGCCCTCGAGAAAGATTACGAGGAGGTAGGCGTGGACTCAGTCGAAGGAGAAGGCGAGGAAGAGGGAGAGGAATACTAAACCGAAAATATGGATAAGGATAATTGTAAGGAATTGTTATATATCATGATCTAGATGTAATATTTATGATAAAAATGCAAAAATGGCAAGAACTTGCAAATAGTTATTGTTCTTTTAAGACATATCCGAAACTATTATTGAAAATATTCTCTCAAATTGTTATCCAGCTTGTTACAGTTTATTTTATTGTTCTAAAATATTCACACTAAAATAAATTTTGTTATACAATTGTCTGTTTGTCTCATGAGTTTCACACAAAATAGATACATCTACGAGACCGTTGATCGATCTGTCAACACAGTCAGATTGGCGGATCGTGTGAATGGAATTTAAACCATGTATACATACCCCCACCCTGTGTAGCCTTTTTTCTTTGGACATGCAAAACTTGGAAGTTAATTATTATGTCATCAGGTCATGGGAACGAGTTTTAAAAGTCGTGCGACGGAGTTAGTATGTCGTGGAAACCCTAACTCGAGTTATGTAAGTCGTGGGAACTCGAAGGACTTAGTAGGTCGTGTGAGCAAATTAGTAAGTCGTGGGAACAATTGTTTCGCATGATAGCTGACTGATTGTTTGAATTGAGGGAATTCTCATGGAAATGGGGTTAGGTAAGGGGGATTCTCGAGGTGAAATGTTTAGGCTCCTTAAAGAAATAGTTGTTCTGGAAGATATTAGCCAAAAAGTAATACCTGAAAAATTCTTTCATAAATGTGCATTAGCCTCCTGACTGTATTCTTCACTCACAAGAGAAACTGCAATATCGAATTTGAAGCTCCGTAAGCCTACTCATACTCAGACTTCATTTATTTGACCATAAACTCAGAGTTCATGACCGGGAGACAAGGACGCTGGCGTGGGTGCCACCCAGATGAAAGTACAAAATAATACAATCACAATACATAATATATTAGACACAATCCGACAACATATGATTTATCATAGGTACCACCTTCCCACACCCAAGGAAAGGTAACAGCTATGATATAGGAATCAAGTTTGGATATTTTAATGTGTTGAATTATCATGTTATTTGACGTAGCCCTGGGCGTCAGGGGCCACGAACCCTTCGCCCAGGGCGGAGTCAATATCCAAACTTGATTCCTATTATGACAGACCGACAATAATTACCTTATAAATTCTAAATTCATTTAAAGTCACTACGAGTCGGAAAGGATAAAGCTAAAAGATTGAATTCCAAGGCCATGAATTGCAATAGGGTTGATAGAAAATGCGGCAGATTGGCTGTTCCGAGGACTGAACACACCCCTGCTGCTTGACAATAATAGGTTCACTGCTGCTTTTTTTGCACCACATAGGCTAGTCTGCAAGTATTCACGTGGTACAGTTGTAAGGAGACATGCCTAGAGAGCCAGAGTTCCATGTTCGAAACCGGTCATGGCTTTTTTTTTTTTTTAGAAATGAAAGCCTATTTTTACTTATAATATAAATCTGAAAAATTATTTCCATATGTGACTGACAAGAATAGGCCTATTTGTCATAACCCCATTTTAATAGTTAGGCCTATAGATACACTAGGCTACAGGGTAGACTAGCCTAACATAAGGGGGCCACCATTAGATTCCCAGGGGGGGGGGGCAGAAGTATTTGTCGGAGCAAATTATTTTTTTCAACTGGGCTCGGCGGCGCGCTGACGATTTCACATTTTGTTAGATCTACATGTTTATATGGAACAGTTCTTGAAGTAAATTATTTATTTCACGCAGAGTCCGCCCGAAATCATTTATTTCAAAAATACTCCTGCCCCCCCCCCCCCCTGGGAATCTAATGGTGGCCCCCTAAACAGTAACAGTAGCCTACTCAGTAGCCTAACACTATAGTATTAGACTACAGTGACACGGACACGTTGACGACCCAGTAAACACATTTGTACAAAGTTGGACCAACGTCGAAGACGTTGGGCCGACGTTGTACAAATGGTGTTGTACAAATGTTTTGTGTTTGCTGGGGAATGGCCTAGCTGTAGGCCCACTACTCTGTAGGCTAGACCTACAGTGTAGTCTATTCGACAAGGCCTACTTGCCAAATGTCTTACTTTACTTGGAACCATTCCAGAACAATTAGATCTATAGGTCTACCATGAATGATTATACAACGATCCTAATATTAAAAAATAAGTAAACAGTCTGACTTCAATTGAAATAGGGACGTCGTAAGTTACATTGGCACAGATCTTGTCAATTTAAAAATAAATGGTCCCTATCAAATAGGATTCTAATTGTAAAGCCTAAGGCCTAACGTTACAGACATGACAGAACTACAGAAGTTATGAAATTAAGGAATGTAGGCATATGGTTATAATAATAATATATTTATTTCGTACTCAGGGTACATGTACATGCAATAGAACAATAACATTTAAAGTGTAATTATGTGAATATATAGAAAAATCACTCGGTGCACAGAAGATCGATCCCAGATATTATGTCCTATCGTGGTATGTTACCTAAATGTACATTGTTTCTTAGTGTCAATAATTGATTAATACAGGCTGATACAGCGACAACATCGTCAGCAGGCGTGTCAAATTGTAATGAATGTCTGGACGTAGGTACATTATGGCGTGATATATTATACAGAAAAGATATATGGCTGACACTATTTGAAACGGCGGAGCTGCTGCCTTGCATTGTAAGATTTTCATGACATATTTTTATTATTTCATTTTCAGTCTGAGCATTCTTATTTACAAAATTTACAAAACGTTTATGGAGTTGCACATGTATGGGTTTAACATCCCACAATACAGGTAATATAATTTTATGAGTTTTATTAGGTAATCCATCAATGCGCCTGAGACATTTCCTCCACGCGGTATAAAATGCCTCAGGAGCATTGGTGGAGTAGTCCCAAAGTTGGGAGCCGTACACTGCCATACAAAATGAATTCAAAAGTTTTCTTTTAACATTACCTTTGATAAAACAAAAGCTTGATAACAACTGATTCGTTCTCATATACAAATCATCAGTTGAGCGTTTTATACGTGAATTCATTATGTTAGGTCCTATAATATTTCTTAGGTGACATTCTATACTAGTATTCGTTAATGTTTTTCCATCGAAACATATTTGTAACTTTTCAGATTGAGATGAACTGCAGGGAAAATGTATAAATTTACTTTTATCAGCATTGAAAATCAAATCAAAAGTTTTTGTAAACTCGGAGCATATTTTCAGCATCAGCGACATAGCGTGTTTAGTGGGGGCCAACAAAACAACGTCATCGGCGTAGGCTAGAGCACCTGTAAAAATGTTTCCTATGACTTTTTAAGCTTAGGTAGTAGCTCATCTAAGTATATTCCAAATAGTATTGGAGATAATACACCTCCCTGTTTCGCACCAATAGATATATTAAAAGTTTCAGAATGACAATGCTGCCATTTCGTACGGATACGCTGATTCAAATGGGATTTCAGAATAAATTTAGTGTAATTACGGCACACACATTTTTTCATCAGTATTTTAAAGAGATTAACATGGTTAACTCTATCAAAGGCATCTAAGAGAACTACATAAACGTCTGATTGTTTTTTGTTATAGTGATCAATAATTTCTTCACAAACAAATGTTCATTGAGAGGTAGAATGGTCCGCCTTGAAACCAAATTGCATATCCGTAGTTTTGAATTGATTATGCTAATGTCAGGGGGAGACTGGAACAGCCAGATATGACGTCACTGACATGTGTGAGCTAACACATGTCGGGGGCTGACATGTGTTGTAGAATATAGTATGACTTCTAAAGAGACACCCATGTTATAATTCATACCAGTAGGCCTACGAGTAATACAAAGTTGGACTATAAACATTTTATTGAAAAACGTTATTTTTTTCTGGTGCCTTCCAGGTGTTTAATCCAAGCTAATTGCGTAATTTAAAAACATCTTCAGACAAAATCGATGTGCAAAATGTTTCACCAAAAAATCTGATATGCTCAACCCCTACGCATCTAAATTGGTTGTTTCAAGTTTGCATTCGTTTAATGCTGTAATTAATTACGCATGTACCTGTTTCAAATTACATGAATATATCTATTTACAAGTACCAATGCTGATTTAATGTTGGGCCAGCGTCGCAGTTGTGTCTGAAAACAATCTTTAAAATTGAATTATTTTATTAACTAAACATCTACCACAAGTTATTTTCTGGATTTCAATGTAATTTAATTTGATCTGAAACTTGGTTGAAGCTTTATATATATCCCAGCAGAGTTAATTTTCCAGCGAGCATGAGGCCTAATGTTAGGTCAGCGTCGCAGATGGTGAGCCAACATTAAAACAACATTGGATCAATGCCTCGTGTTTGCTGTGAAGCGTCAGGAAATATAATTTCCCAAGCCATTGAAAAAAACAGAAGAAAATATGTCGCCCTGAAGATGCAGCGTTTCAAAACACAATGCTCAAAATGTTTATGTTGATGGAAACAAAATACATCCTGTCCAGCGTTTTTTTAACATTGGGCCAGCGTCGAAGGCATTGGTTCAACGTGTTTTGTTTAGTGAACATGAGACCAATGTGCGGTTAAGGTTGGGCCAGCGATGAAGAATGCTAGATCAACACTGATCAGACATTGGGTTATAGTAGGTTGGGTCGCTGAGTAAACATTGTGGGCGCATAAAGCAATGGACAGCTTGGTCAACTTCCACAGGAATGGGGTCCGTCGCAATATAGATATTATGCTTCAGTGAAGCATAACGACACGGCTGCTTTAATGCATCGTGTTTTCTGTGAAGAAAGAATTAAAAAGAGGTGGTCATTTTTTCTGGCACTGACTTGAAAAATATTGTTTGAAAACATTTTCAATCAAACTAATTAGAAACATTCCTGTTTAAGCACACTTATTATATTTGGGCTCTGCCCAAATATATTGATTTTACAACGGAACTTTAAATTTATTATTCTTGGCATGTTTTTGTAAGACGCTATATGAGTTTTTATCTAATCAACTATACTATTGAATGGCAAAATTTATTATTCTTGGCATGTTTTTGTAAGACGCTATATTAGTTTTTATCTAATCAACTATACTATTGAATGGCAAAATGCAGTTTCTGTTTACTTGTAAAGTGAGCAGATACCGCACTATGCTGCTCTTCAAATGCAAAAGGCATTATCTGCTCACTTGTAAAGTTAGCAGATACTGCCTTTTGGTTTGCACGGCAGTAGGCCTATAATTTGGTCCAATGTTGGTTCAATAGAGGACATGTCGGGTGATTTTCCATTCATTGCCAGGAGGGTGGACAGGGTGTCCCTATGTTCAGACGTACTCCACCCTTTAGTCTCTAGATTTGAGAATACAAATACATTAATCCAATGTTTCAATTCCGGGCCAGCGTCGCAGATGGTGGCCCAGTATTGAACCAATATTGTGTATTTGGTATAACAGTATTGAACCAATATTGTGTATTTGGTATAACAGTTGCAATTCTTTTAAAACACAAAACGTTGAATCAATGTTGTTTTAATGTTGGGCTAGCGTCGCGGATAGTGATACAACATTAAATCAACAGAGAGACAAGTGAATGTGTGTACTGTGCACCCTGAATGCGATTCCATTTGACAAACAAATATATATCTATTTAAAGCTGCAAAAGCTCAGGAAGGACTTTTGAAATTTGAGCCTGAAATCCGAAGTCTTAAATTACAGTGCAGAATGGCTGCCAAAAAACTCATACGCGAAATTCCAATCAATCTGTCATAATAAAAATAACCCAACCAAATTCAAAATGGCCCCCACAAAAACTCATAAAACCTAGACCAAATATTATTGTTACTTGAATTCTACAATTCATCTAGTTTAAATTATATATTTATTATTTATACCAATACTGTAATTATATTTAATTATCAGTCATATGTCCTACATTTGTTCAAACAAACAAATTTATTATTATTATCTTGACAAGCAAATAAATCTGCGATTGAAGTTTGGAGTAAATAGTTAACGTAGCATTCAATTCGAAATAGATTGTGCGAAAGACGATATTGTAAAAAAGTCAGTGCCTCACGACCTCAGTAGATAAATCTCGTCTGCCAACATTGCTTGTCCAGAATCAAGTCTATTGCGCAATATCTGAGAGTATTTCGCGACGCTGTGCGACGTTGGACTTAAAATAAGTGAGTGCCCGACACCAAATTCCATAAAAACGCAAAACAAGTGTTTGCTTTCTAAAGAATAATATATAATGACGATTACACAATGAAAATTATTACACAAATAGATAGATATTTATTCACAATCTCAAATCTAAGATTGACTCACGCGTGAGCTATATAGGCTTACACGTCGCCTCAGAGCTAAATGATCCTATCTGACATTCGTTAGAGTAGCAGATAGGATACTTTAGCTCTGAGGCGACGATATGTGAAAAACTAACAAATGACGCATGAAAAACCACCCTGGCATCCGGTTATTAACTAGCTTTTTTTATTCATATCTAGGTGCGAATTGCTGTCGCAATTCGCACCTCGAGGTGAAAATGTACATATTTTACAAAAATACTCAAGTCATTATTTGAAATTAAACCCTTTAACCGCCGGTCCCGATTATATTCGTTTTTTTCATTCCTTATTGCCGCAATAAATACCAGCTTTTATACGCATTGAAGATGACCCGTGACAACAATCAACATGATTTCAAAATCGTTGACCTCCATTTTGTCAATTCTGAGTAAGTTTCACTCACTTGAAGTTGTGGGTCGCGTCAGCGAGACACAACTTTGAGTTAGTGAAAATTACAATTAAATAATTTGACGGTTAAAGGGTTAACCTCGGAACGGATACTTACATGTACCTTCAAGGATTATAATAATTCCTATTTAATAACATTTATTCAAAATATGCTATGTGGTTACCGCACTAAAATAGACTTCAGAATAGAAAATACGGTAGGAAAAACAACTTGAAAAAATTACGCCAGTAATTAAAAATAGATACGACTATAATCAGGTCAAAGTGAAGCAAAATCGCCCCTTGAAAAATTTATATGTATTATGTAGCTTGAACACATCTTAATGTCCGGGGGTGAAGAAATTATTATTAGCAGGCACACTTAAGTCGGAAAATGCGATGTCATAGCAATTAATGGCTCGGTGACTTTTTCTTGTTTTTTTTCAGACCATATCAATCACTTTCTCTCACAAAGCAATGGTAACCTGATAACGTGCTGAACACCCAGCAGTCTTACATTTGGGCCGAATTCAGAGACGTAAATTAGGTGGTTCTGTTCTTGTTGTTTTTTCCTCCCGGTCACATGGTGCCAACAGCCCCTCCCCCCCCCCCCCTTGGGTCAAAGCTCTTAAATTGATTGGCCCCCGTTTCGAAGCGATTAATTGTTTATGTTTGAGAGCCAGGGCCCGTATTCTCGTACAAGTTACGATAAATCGTAGGCTTCTGATTGGTCGAGATGGCCATCTCGACCAATCAGAAGCCTACGATTTATCGTAACTTGTACGAGAATACGGGCCCTGGTTGCAATTCTGGATCCCGTATGGCAGTCGTTCTGTGACATTACCCAGGCTAACAATAATAGGGATAGGGACGCACAAGGTGATACGCAGTGGGGGGGGGGGGGCAGGGGGGCACACGTTTTTCTATAACAAGTTTATTCGAGAAATCGCAGGAAAAAATGCTATTGATACATGTCGAAGCAATCCATGTCGCTTTGTTATATACATGAAGTCGCCTTTCTTATTTAAAACAAAGTATCGTTTGGTCCGCCCCTTATGCAAAAAAAATTATATAGACCCACTCGGCAAACATGAGGGTTAATGTTGGGCCAGTTGCTGATAATTACTCGCATTTGGATAATTTGAGATCAATCATTTGCAAATCTTGACGTTTAAACACACATTTTGTTCCCCCTAATAGTGATTGGATCTGCTAACAAACAGGTTTAACCCCTTTCAGCGTCTTTATACGAATCTGACGTATATAAAGACGTTCCCTGCGCTGAAAAAAGTAAAACATTTATAAGGACGATAGAACCATAACAATTTTTATGAACCGAAAAGAACTAGCTGAGACATGTATGATGATTTCTAATTGTCAAAACCCTTTAGTCACCATGGTTTAAACAAAAATAATTCAGCGTTGTAATTATGGTTAAAACATTACAGTCGTGCTTAGCGGTTTAAAGGTTAACCCTTTAACCGCCGGTGTCGCATATATTCGGGTTTTCATTTTTTATTAGCACATCAAGTACCACCTTTTAAACATGTTAACGATAACATATGACATTAATCAGCAATATTTGAAAACAGTTGACCTCCATTTTGTCAAATCTGAATAATTTTCACTCACTTGAAGTTGTGGATCGCGTCAGCGAGACACAACTTCAAGTGGGTGAAAATTCAGATTGAATAATTTGAATTTTAGATTTCTGTAGACGGCTCTTATGTGGCGTGCACACAAAAACTTGTGTGGACTGTAGTGACGTCACTGCTGCCGGGTATGCCGCTAAATGAGTTAGGCAGTCTGGCCATGCCGGGTAAGAAGTACCTAGACTGCTAGATTGGCATATGTTTTGAGTAAAATTGTGCAGCGGTAAGTAACTTTCAAGTATTTATTTAACATTTATTTGTCTTTTGTTGAGTAATAGATGTGTATGCATGTTACCTTATAAAATATACATACAAGTATGTATACTATGCTGACCTGCATAATTTGCATACATGTATTCTTCACCCACTCGGCCCAAATCTTAGATCTATGATTGGTCGAGATCGCGATCTAGATCAATTGCTGGTCTTAAATCTAGGTCATAAATAAAATGAATCGGGCTTTAGGCCACCTTTGTGCACATATAGGCTAAACTGGGCCAGGAGAACCTGATGGTGAGATGATTGGAATGACACTGTCCTCCAGACACAGGATACGAAATTCGAGCCCTGGCGGTCTGAGGCCAAGCACGCTACCTCTCGGTCACGGAGGCTCCCCACAATACTAACTTTCACACGTGGATGGGGAAGAAACAATTTTGTTTCTTTCAAACCGCCGAGACCGGGAACCGAACCCCGGACTCTGGCGTGAAAGGCAGCGGTGCTAACCACTACCCTAGGGCCCCCGCCCATCTAGGTCATAAAGGCACAAATAACTTTAAACCAGCATCGGTTCAACGTCTATACATACGTCAACCCAACCCAACGCTTACTGTTGGCTCAACGTCTACGACGCTGGCACAACAGGAAACCAACGTTGGTTCAAAGTTTCATGTATGCTGATAGGCGCCATGATAACTGGGGCGGGGGCCCTAGGGTAGTGGTTAGCACCGCTGCCTTTCACGCCAGAGTTCGGGGTTCGGTTCCCGGTCTCGGCGGTTTCAAAGAAACAAAAATGTTTCTTCCCCATCCACGTGTGAAAGTTAGTATTGTGGGGAGCCTCCGTGACCGAGAGGTAGCGTGCTCGGCCTCAGACCGCCAGGGCTCGAATTTCGAATCCTGTGTCTGGAGGACAGTGTCATCTCAATCATCTCACCATCCTCAGGAGGTTCTCCTGGCCCAGTTTAGCCTATATGTGCACAAAAGTGGCCTAAAGCCCGATTCATTTCATTTCATTTCATTTGCCATGATAACTTATGAAAGATATTTCCAGCAAACGCAATGCATCCCAGCAAAAACGATGTTGATGTTGGGTCAACGTCGTACACGGTGGGCCAACATTAAACGAGCATTGGGTCAATGTCTGGTATACATAGAACCACTGATGGTTTAACCCTTTAATCAACGGCCCTATTTAATTCGTTTTTTTTATTTACTATTAGCCCATTAAATATCAGCTTTTGAAAACATTAAAGATAAAACGTGATATCAATCAACAAGATCTCTAAATCGTTGATCTGAATCATTTTCACCCACTTGAAGTTGAGAATCGCGTCAGCGAGAACCAACTTCAAGTCGAAGAAAATTCCAATTAAATAATTTGGCGATTAAAGGGCTAATGGTAGTTGGGTGGCCCAACAATAAACCACTTTGGGTCAATACCTCCTGTATCGCTCTTTTGAAAAAAAAACAGAACGCCAACACAACACAACAGGATACAGGTATACGGGTGCAGTGATAATCTCTGTAATACTATCAGTACGAACATAACACAATAACGGGTACATTCTATGTGGGTCTCAGTTATATAGTACTATAGAGAGATCAGATCCTCACAGCCAAACTCCGGGTACAGGTTGTGGCCAAAAGTTTGTAGAAAAACGCTGCGGATAAAGGACACATTTTTGTCTTGAAAAGATGAAGATTTCCGGCAAAGTAGCTGTGATTACAGGGGGTGCTAGGGGCATAGGCCTGGCCTGTGTTAAAGCACTGCTGCAGAAACAAGCCAAGGTAAAATTAATCACCGTTCTCTAATTTGGATTCCTATGCGATATATAATTTCCAGGGTCAAATGACGAAAAATATTTATATTTATGAAAAATAGACATATCAATATTGAATTATTTCATTATAGGGCTGTCCCAAGTGCCTCAAACTTAAAAAGTTTTAATTTGTGTTATCTAGACTTATAATCATCGTAAATCTATATGTTATCTTTCTCCACACTTTCATTTGAAAAAGATATGTACCCGATAAGTGTGTATTTTGAAATTTTCATACAATTTCAGACATCCATGTTAAAAATTCCGTTTGAATTGCCTCTGTACCTGCCCACTGAGGGTCTAGATGAAGGGTCTGATGTTAATTTTTTTCTTTGAAAGGCTCAGCACTAAATAAATCCCTTTCTTTTTGTCACTACACCAGCCACAAACATTCCATGAATATTGCCGGTGTATTTTTGCGATGTTCACGATGCCACGCAAAGTTTTACAACATGTCAATTTGCCGAGTTTAGTGGTAGTGAGCCCTCCAGATTGAACTGAGTGGTCTGATAGGAAAGCTGTCATTTCCCGATGACATTGTAGTTGAACGTCTTTGGCGATGTGATACATTTGAGACCTTGCATACTTCTTCGGCCACTTCTCCTAATACGAGTGTAAACCTTTTTTGTCATAGAGTACGGCTAGTAATTTATAGCAAAACTATTCTTTAAAGAAAATAATAAAATTGGTGTCTCACTCCCCTTTCCTGTCAAATATGACAGGATCTATCAAAGTGACAAAAATGTAATGCCCGCACATTTGTCATAATATTGTTAACCTAATCATGTTGCCAACGGATGTTTTTAAAAGTAGTAATCTATCGAAATGCTGCCGCCCACACATTTAAACACTCGAAAATATATAACAGAGCTAAAATCAAAAATAAGTTATTTGTCTGGAACAGCCCCTTTATCTAAGCATCTATAAGCATCTAGCAAAAACATTTTTATCAAATTTAACTTTGAGTATGAAATAGCACATAACAAATATATATATATAGGGCCTATGGGGGGGGGGGGGGCGTATGCATTTTATTTTCATGTGCATCGCTTTAAGCCAAGTAAAAATAAGTCTCTGGAACGATACTTGGCGATGTGTATGATAAGCTTCTGGCACCAACATGGTTTCCTGGCGGTATCCTCCTCGGGGAGTTGAAATGGCACACAAATGACCAAGTCATTTGACCTGGGGAATAAATATGTCCCTGCATGGCTCGATATGAAACTATATAACCCTACACCATAAACACTGAGCCATTGGCGCAATGTTGTTTTAATGTTGGGCCACCGTCTATGACGATGGTCCAACAATAAATCAACTTTGGATAATTGAGCGGCTCGTGTTTGCTGGGCCCTTTTCCTTTACTCTGGGCCCATAACTCGTACGAGTTACGATATATCGTAGACTTTGGATTGGGCGAGATATATCTAGACCCATATTATCGTACCAGTTACGATATATCGTAGGTTTTGGATTGGTCGGGATTATCATCTCGACTTTTACGAAAAAAAGACTGCAGCTAAGCATGAGGGAAAATTTATTAATTTACCTACATTGCTTACATTATCACTGAGATCACACACGCCTTTACCAGTCTGCAGACAGCTCTTGTTGCAGGCTTGCCTCAGCCGTGTTGTTTGCCTTATTGCAGAGCCATCTATGAATGTCCCGTAAAAGTCCACATGAGGTTTGCATGAATAAAGGTGGATGACATATTTTATTGTATAATTTTATCCTTGCAGTCACCGTGGATAGATCATTCACTAACAAGGGGACGGGATACGGTGATGTAAAATACACAATTTGTAGGCTACCCATTTACTTATTTAATCATTTGCAGTCAACCTAAAATTCCCATGCTATCTATCAGCAATCGCACGCCTCTTGTTTAGGTTTGCATAGCAGACATCCTGGTGGAGGAAGGAGAAGACGTTTGGCGTTCCCTTTCTCAACAATATGGCGGCGATCACGTGATATTTGTAAGGTGTGACGTCACACGCGAAGGAGACGTCAAGAGTAAGTAACGTTTAGAATGTGAATGACGGAGTGTTGGATAATTCAGGAGTATCTTCATTCGTTATTATACATGTACAGTGTACATGTGGTATGAATTAATCACTAATCATGTTATTTAAAAGCAAGTTGTGATATGATTGTGTTAGCGCCATGTCCTGTGTGAATAGCTAATTATCATTAATTCCTGTGTGAATAGCTTATTATCATTATCTTTAATGCTTATTATTATTATTATTATCCGCCAATATTATTATTATTACGTGCCTTTTCATCTGGAACGACCACACATCTATTAATAACCATCACTGGCTAATAGTCATTGTACATTCATGAAAAAATAAATAAAAGTAATTATAATGTTTTAATACATAAATATTAATACATATTACTTTTTCAATATACTGTAGTTATATCCAATTGTATATCCTATTGGTTTCTACGCTTTCTCGAGTTTCTTTTTTGCTACTATTTATAGTAATAGCAGCTATTTTATCTCTGGTTTTTGGTACGGGACCCATATATCTATCATGTATAGTATCACTGACATGCATAGTTCTTCAATTATTTTAAAGCATTTAATACTTGTACATATATTTACACCATTTTCTATTTTATCATATCATGCACTGTATAATATCATGTATTGTTCATTGTAATGTCACGATGCATATTAGTTATCTACATGACAGTTTTATGTTACCTCCATGACATTTAATGTCCATTTTGTTCATAAAATGTCACTGTAATTATATTTTTCTCGCAATCCTAATTTCAGCTGAACCCACCTGCAAATATAAATAATAATTACAGTTTTTTTTAATATCAAAACAAATCAAGTCACTTATCTACTTGACACTGCCTGACACATCTCACTGGGAACACGAAGCTATTGCGACGTTGAATCAACGTCAATGACGTTGATTCAACGTCGTAACAAAGTCATGTGCCCAGTGGGATACATACCATAGCGTCATGACATTTTGTCGTGACTTCTGCTGTTCTTTATATCTGGTATTACAGATATGTTTTTGGAGACGACAAGGAGACTGGGGCCTGTTGAGATCTGCTGTCCGGCAGCCGGCTTGATAGACGAGACCAACTGGCAGAAAACAATGGATGTCAACCAGGTAGGTTACAGTTGTAACGATACGTTTTTGTTGCCGGGGAGAACGCAAAACCTTAACCCTTGGTCTGCCAACTCAAATAATTCAGTTTTTATTTTAAACGGGAAATCAGCATTTATGACTATATTAAAAAAAATAAAGTTAAACATTCGCGTAAAATGTTTGGATTTAATATTACAGCTGAAGCTATAATTTCAAATAAGTGGATAAATACACTTTCATGACCTATAATTTATACAATATGAATAAAAAAGGTGTGTTAAACATCATCCATATTAACATGTTCAATTTTAAGATGGCGGTATTTCAAGCGGACTGATTTGACAGATTGTTTTAAAGTTGACATTTTATTCCCCTCTTATCGTCCACCAAGTCAGCGATGTTTTATGAATTTACAAGCCTATGCACGAGACATATTTATTTATTGTAAATTGTGCTGATCTAGAATATGCAAAAAAACGTTAAAAATTTCATGGTGAATGATACTGTATTGGAGTAGGCCTATATATATTAAGAAAAACAACAATTAAAGTCAATAATAAATCAATCATGACAGTAAGAAGGTCAGCTATAGGCCAACAGATAAAACTAATTCGTGAAAGGAATGTATTTAAATTATTATTCATGTTTGGCTATTTTTAGATGTAAAAATTTGTAAATTTACAGTTTTTTCACAATTCATTCAGCTCCCAACAACAGATAGGTCCCATTAAAACTTCACGCTTAATATTGAATCCAAGCATTTAACGCGAATGTATAGCTAACACTCTTATGAACAGTATTGGAAGTGCAATCAAAACAATGTAGTCGTAAGTGGCGCAAACATGAAACGTCTGGGACACTTGGAATTTTCTGGGGCGTGTTCCATTTGACTTCAGGTATATGTTGATTACAGAGAGGGGCGTTCCTGACTATATACGAGGCCATGAAGTACATGAAGGAGGCGGGAGACAGTACCGCGGTGTCGGTACCCACAGCGGTACGACGTGAAGGCGGTGGCGAGGCGGTGTGTCGTACCGCGTCACAGTGCCGAGGTGGTGTGGTCCTGGTGATTTCGTCCACTGCCGCCATCGTCTGCTCTGCCGCGACACCTGTCTACTCCGCGACGAAAGCAGCTCTAATCGCCTTTATTCGCTCCTGGGCGGTGAGTGCACTTTTCAATAGTTTCAGTTTAATGTTAAGTCTACGTCGCAGCCGATGGAGACAGCCATGTTATAATACTTTATTCATTCTTACAATATCGCGACTCCTCCAAAGAGACGTGAAATAAGTACATGTTATATATTCATAGAAGATAAACAACAAGTGAATAATATATCGTTTTTGATTACATAAAAAATGATCTCTTGGAACAAGATTTTTATAAGTCTTATAGTTGTTAGGAACGTGTGGAAACTTGATAGCGACACGGCCTGAGTGAGATATTATGATATATTAATGTTGCACAACTTGAAGTGGGTACACATTTCAATTTTATAACATGGGGCTTCTAAGAATCTTAACATTATAAGATCTTAAAATTTAATCTGTTTTTTTGGCAGGAGGCTGAAAACTTTGTTGAGACTAACATCAGGATGTGTGCCTTGTGTCCCACCTACACAGACACGGACATAATGAATCAGATGGTCCCAGGCAGAGTGCTACATGCCGAAAAACTACAGGAAAGACTGAAATCCGCCCCAAAACTACAGTATGATTTTGCTTGATATCTTCATAATAACTATTATATAATGTCAACAAATCGTCCCCTTGAAAGGCTGTATCTGCCACTTTTCGGAAGTGTCAGATACACCCTTTTATATCAAAATAGACGATTAATGTCGAATTATGCAATTTGTGCCATAACCCCGCCATGTTAAGAGCTCAGTGCTTTTCCTGTTTGAATTGAGTCATATCCACTATTTGAACATGCCAGGGGTTATCAAATCATAAATATTTGTATTCGTGTATTTAGATTTGCATTAAAGGCGATGGCAACTCTTTGTTGGGACGTGCATCTGCAAACATTCTGTAAGGATGGGGCCCGTGTACATCCATTTATACTGCCGTGCAAAACTAAAACGCATGATCTGCTTGCTTTACAAATATGCTTTTACAAATATGCAGATACTGCTTTTTGACTTGGCATATCAGTATATTGCTCAGCGGGCAGGATCGTTTTTATCCCCTTTAAAGTGCTAAACGCATCTAACGCCGTTTTTAGCGTCGTTGGATATCATCAGTGGTGAGAATGATTTGATGAGACGTGAAAATACTGATTTGAAAAAGCGTATGAAGGAAAATGAAGATAGACTGTCAGAAATTACCAAAAATGAAAACAGCAACCTGGCCTCGTGGAAAGAAACTATGCGTTGGTGTAACGAAAATGAGCAATATGGACGCAGATGGTGTTTGAGGATACATGGCCACCAAGTGCAGGAAAACGAAGATGTTAAAAAGGAAGTTGTAGGCATCATCCACCAAAAACTACAACTTAAATCAATAAATGAAAAAGACATTGAAGCCTCTCATCGCATTGGTCGGGCTCGCGATGACAAGCCACCAGCCATCATTGTTCGTTTTCATAATAGGGATATTAAACAGAGAGTGATAAGAGCACGTCGTGAGCTAAAGGGTTCAAAGTATGTTATAACGGAAGATTTGACCACTTTAAATCAACAACTTCTGAACCGTGCCAGATTCCACGACGGGGTTAATTCCGCGTGGTCGTGGAATGGTCATGTCTGGTGTATGACGAAGGCAGGACTTAAAATTAAGTTAAGGGTTTACGACGACCTGAATGTTGTACTAGCCAACGCACATCAGCAACGTGGACGTGACTATCAGAGACCACCACCCCCACAGTTGAAACAACGGCATTTCGGTGCCTCCCCGGAGAGACCGCCACAGCCTGTTAGGCCTACTGTCAACAACAACACAGCACAGTCTAATAACACCTCTACACCTGACACTGCTGCGGTCACTGCTGTTGCTGGTAACGATATTATCAACTGATTATCACTTGATTCCACCAACGAACAATGAACAATTAAGAGGTATAGTAAACCTTAAACTCCTGGTTGAACACATATCTTAGTTTGTTATTTTTGTTAGTTTATTTTAAGCTATACACAAAATAATAAAGTTATCGTTGTTTGTTTCAAAATTATTAAGCAATTCACTGTCATTGATTCCAATCTGATTGAGCCTTATAGTGACATTCAAGCTGGTCACTATTTTTTGCATGTTCGCACTATTTATATATATGTGTGTGTATATATGTATGCGTATGTATATGTATGTATATGTATATATAAACATACTTAACAATTACTGTTTGTAATAAGCTTCATTTTGTGTAAATCACGCCCTGGCCTAGGTTCTTGCTTAACCATGTTAAATCACCTGTGCATTGATAAACTATCTTGCTTATTTCGTAAACCTCACGAACCATGTCAATGTGACGATTTTAACATCATTGTAAAACACTCGAATGAATGAACATATTGATTGCAATGACTTTAAATATCCCAATATCATAAAAAATAATGCTTCGGAATTTATAAACGTAGAAAAATAATGCTTCGGAATTTATAAACGTAGTCTTAATTCTTTATTTACATGTCTTATAATTTTGTTGCTCAAAATGTTAAATGTTGTTTTCCTTACTATTTGTTGTTGAGATACACCACTGATTTTATTAAGGTTAGACAATTCTCACAGTTTAAAATAACAATGCATCCTGTTTAATTTGATTGAAAGTAGTCTTTCCTGCCTTAATATCCACTTCTCCAATTATATTTTTACCGCCAAGATGTAGCAGTTTCTTATTAATTTTCCAACCAGTGTCAGGTAATTGCTGTTTTTGTGTTCTCATTTCCATATATCAGTATATTCTAACTTAACTTTCACAAATCTGGTGATTAAAGCGTTAACTCTCCCTCCCCCTTCTCGACGAAGGGGGGGGGGCGTGTGAGTTGACTGTTGACTGTTTGTTCAGCCGGGGAGGTTTCAACCCAATCAGCTTGTTACGTGGTTACCTGGTTACTCATGTACAGGGTTGATGTACACCTGTATCTCTCCCCACCCTCACCAATGCTCTCTGACACCCATGAATGTCTCACTCAACTCACACCATCGTCCAGAACCGTATGCCCTCTCTGTTGTACATTTATTTGAACTGTATATACTGTGAACTCCCATTGATAAATTATTGTGCATATATTTTTTACACTATAATAATAAGTTTTTGTATTGATTGTAGTTTGTTGACTCGTTTAGCTCATGTAATTAACTTCTCAATGAAACTCAATGTAACTTATAAACACTATATTTGATTGTAAATATATTGATTCGATAATGTTAATACACATTCTGGCACACGACACACGTCAGTGGTCCATAGTTGATCCACTGACATGTTCTGCACACTTCACTTTTTCCTAGCTTCTTTTTTATGTTTTTATTTTTCTAATTTTTCAATTATTTGTTCCATTTTTTCTAGCTTTTCTGTTGTCCCAACCTTGTTAAACATGTTAACAGTTGTTGTACCTATGAGCACACATATTTATCTACATTGCATGAATAGATTGCATAGCTTGTCACTAGTATTATATTTTTTTAAATTTTACCATGTCAACTGAAGAATATGTATTAAGGAAGTATGGAGGAGTCAACAATAACTCCTTAAATCAAGTGTTAAATCTAGTAAATAATAATGATCGCGATGAAAGTAAAATAGAAGATTTTAACATTATTAAGCATTCTCCTTACGTTAATAATAATGAATTCATATCTTTTTGTATAGAACGAAGAAAACATTTCACTATTTTAAGTCTTAATATTCAATCCATACACGCCAAATTCGACCAATTACAGATATTATTAAATGAATTAAAACAGCACCAATTTGAATTTAGCGCTATTTGTCTCCAAGAAACCTGGCTGTCCGACGATTCAGTTCTAAGATTAATACAAATTCCTGGCTATAATATGATTTCACAGGGATCAATATGCACCTCTCATGGAGGTCTAGCTATATACTTAAACGAACTTTATAAACACAAATTATTACCTCTATACAAAAAAAAACACTACTTGGGAAGGTCTCTTTATTTAAATAGAAAATTTAAACGAAAAAATTATTCTAGGAAACGTATACAGGCCCCCACGCGAAAGAAATGAGAACTACCAATCCTTCATAAATGAATTAGTCCCTATTTTCAATAAATTAGATAATAACAAATGCGAAATAGTTCTAACAGGTGACTTTAATATAAACTTACTTAAAGTAAACCAAAAACCTATTTTTAATGAATTTTTTGACACCATAACATCACATAGTTTTTACCCCCATATTACTCTTCCAACGAGATTATCCGAGAAGTCAGGTTCACTCATAGACAATTTCTTTTGTAAGTTAACTTACAATCTCATAGATACATCAGCCTGCATATTAACTAGTAACATATCAGATCATTTTCCCTATCTACTTTCCATAAACATTAATCATACTCAAACACCGGTTAATAAATACATCTATGTAAATAACATTTCGTCTGATTCTCTAAATAATTTCAAAACCGAAATAAGATCAGCAAATCTGAATGAAAAAATTAGTGCAGATTTAACTTCAGACCCCAATACAAATTATCGTATAATTGAGAACGTTTTAACTAAAGCAAAACAAAACAACTTATCCCGCAAGAAAGTAAAATTTAATAAATTTAAACACGCAAAATCAGAGTGGATCACAGCTGGAATTATAAAATCAATTAAAAGACGTGACACATTGTACCGAGATCTTAAAAACACTCCTACTAACTCGCTTGACTATGAGCAAAGAAAAATAAATCTCCGTACGCTTAACGTTATCTTAAAAAGAAGTATTTTCATCGCGAAGAAAACTTATTACCATTCTCTCTTTACTAAATACGCATTTAACATTAAAAAAACATGGTCAGCTATAAAAAATATTTTAAGTACAAAAAAGACAATTTCGCCCGACAAAATGTTAATAGATAATAATATAACTAGTAAGACTCAAACCATTGTGAATCACTTCAATCAGTATTTTGTCAACATTGGTCACACTCTGGCTTCAAAACCCAACGATGTTGAACCAGATTCACATAAAAAATATTTGAAGAGCCCAACTTCCAAATTATTTTCATTTCAACTAGTTACCGAAGACGCCATATCCAAAATTTTTGATAATATTCCTCACAAAAACAGTACAGGTGTAGACGATATATCAACTTTCTTAATAAAATCTGTTAAATTCGATTTAATAAAAGCTGTGACAACAACAGTAAACCAATCACTAACCACAGGCATTTTCCCAGACAATCTTAAATTAGCAAAAGTCATTCCTCTTTTCAAAAAAGGTGATCCTACCTCTATAAATAATTATCGACCAATATCTCTTTTACCAGCACTGTCAAAGATATTTGAACGTGTAATTTACAACCAAATAAATAACTATTTTACATTAAACAATCTTTATTATGAAGGACAATACGGCTTTCGTAGTAAACATTCTACTGAATTGGCTGCCCTTGACATCATCGACACTATTACAAGTAGAATGGAAAAAGGCAATATACCGATAACCATATATTTGGACTTATCCAAAGCATTTGATACCCTAAACCATACAATTTTACTAGACAAACTAAAATTTTACGTTATCCAAGGTAGCTCACTAAACTTAATCGAAAATTACTTAAAAAATCGAAAACAATGCGTCGAAATAAATAATATTAGATCAGCCTTCACAAATATTTTAACTGGAGTCCCACAAGGATCGATTTTAGGTCCGCTTTTATTCATAATCTATATGAATGATATACCTTTTGCTAGCACTATTTTTAAAACTATTATTTACGCAGATGACACCACACTTTTAGCCAATTTAAGTGACTTCTATTTTAAAAATAACACAAAAGTAAACATAAAAATGTTGAATAACGAATTGGACAAAATTAGGCTATGGTTAAGGGCAAACAAACTTACTTTAAATACACAGAAATCTAAATTTATGTTATTTTATCAGCCCAAAAAACGCTTAGAAATTCCAAAGATAGAAATAAACAATGGAAAAATTGAGTGTGTTGAACAATTTGATTTTCTAGGACTAATTTTGCACAAACATCTAATTTGGAAAAGTCATGTGACCAAAGTAGCAAATAAAATTTCAAAAACTATAGGAATAATTAATAAATTAAAATACCAGCTCCCTCAAACAACACTCCTAACAATTTACAATTCTCTTATCCTCCCGCATCTTAATTATTGTTTACTGGCATGGGGACACGACTCTAAGCGTATCCACAAATTGCAAAAAAAGGCTATTCGAATAATAGACAAAAGTCATTTCTTTTCTCATACTGATCCCATATTTAAGAAGCTAACGTATTAAAAATATATGACCTACATTATGTTCAACAGCTAAAATTTTATTTTAAATATACAAATAATTGTCTTCCTGTGTATTTTCAAAATTTTACTTTCTAAACTGGTTTAGAAACTCACAATTACAATACTAGAGGATGCACTAATTTGCGAAACCCCATAGTTAAACACGAATTCTCACGTAAATGCATTAGATATCAATTACCCATTGTCATTAACAATACACCTTTAATAATATTAAATAAAGCAACTACACACAGTATGACTGGTTTCACTGAATACATTAAAAAATTCTGTATTAGTAAATATAATACTGTATGTAATATAAATCACTGTTATATATGTAACATGTTGAATCAAAATTGATTTTAATGTTATTTAGCATGTTAAACCATATTTCATTTTACTCTTTCATAATTTCCTTTTTCGCTCTGATGGTACCAAAGGGTCGGGTCTGCCGACCTTTTGTTTCCATTGGAGCTGAGTAAAGTGCTTTGTTTCATTCTTCCTTGTTGAGCCAAAGGGCAGCATCCGCTTACTTTACAAGTGGGCAGTTGCTGCCTTTTGGCTCTGCACAAGCTGTATTGACATAATATTATTTTATTATTATTATGATATCATGACAAGCTAGTTTACATTTTTGTTGGGACGACCGTCTCATTATCATTTTGCTATATATTTGAAATATATCTGTATAAATCAATCTACATTTTTGCATGTTTGTAGATATTTATTATGTAATCACTGGTACAATATCGTTTTCATTATAATCTTTGACCCTTTTGCAACTTGAATATCTTGAAATTATGTTTTCTTGTGTGAAAGGTGGCCATAGTGGTAGCGGCATTTTTTTGTCTTAACTATGGTCTCCTGACTTTTATTTGTTATTTGTACTTTTCACTTTATTTGTAATTAATTATGTTTTGGTCAAATAAATTTATTTTCTTCTTCTTCTTCTTGTTTTTTCTAAATGGCTACAGCCCCAGGAGCTCCTGTTTATTTATAGGTCTACATCACATTGCCATTACCAGTGATTGCTGGGGAAATTGTTTGACATGTTGTTTCCCATCAACCGTTTATTTCACACTGACAAAGAAATAACCTTCATCGCGTTTGGGGAAAACATTTTCGATATCTTTAATCTCGAACATTTTGTCAGCGATGTCGGCTAACTTCTTAACCCTTAGAGCACTGATGTCGACTACATTACACTTTATCTGTTTTTGTTAAGACCCGTATAACCAGTTGGTAAAAAATAAATATGCTTCCAATCTTGAAACACTGACATAATTGTTTTTGCTGGGACTTACATTTCACAAATAACACAAATTTTCAGTCACTTGAAGTTGTGGATCGCGGTAGCGAGACACAACTTCAAGTGGATGAAAATTGAAATTTCTTAGCTCGGTGCTCCAAGGGTTACAGCAAACAATTCAGTGGAATTTTGCTTTCGGCCTAGTTCCCAAAGAGCTCTTTCTTATCTTAGTTCTTTCACGTGACGTTAATTCACTATTTACACCCCGTCACCTTGTTACTGAAGGGTCGTAGGGACAGAGACGACCCTTTAATACCAGGTTGGCTATTTTTAAAAGATTATTATCTTATTTTCAGGCCTTCTTGTGTTGCCGATACCTTCATCCGCTGCGTTGAAGACGAATCTCTGAACGGGAAAGTGGTGAAAATCATGGCCAACAGTGACCCGGAATATCCACAATTCGTCCAGTTCCCAAAGTTAAAACCACCAAGCAAAACAGACGTGGTGCCAGAAACACCCGCCTAGCTTAGACGTATAAAACCGCCTTGGAGATAAAGGGTGCGAATATAAGACCCTTTGAGTCCAAGGCGAGAATTCGTTGTTAATGATATTTGCTGTTAATCCTATTGCAAGTGAATAAATTACTGTTTTGTCTTATAAAATATGTCTTACAAGTCATATACCATTCACCCCAGCAAACACGAGATATTGACCCAATGTTGGTTTAATGTTGGTCCAGCATTAAACCAACATTGGGTCACTGTCTCGTGTTTGCTGGGATGGCACTTATTGTTCAAGCACTGCCGCCTTCCACAACGTCCATAAAATAAATATTGCACAAAACAACAATTAAATCGTTATTGAGATCCCCACGCATGCAATCAATGCTTTTTGTCCACCGTGTGATCCTCGCACGCCTACAATAAATTGTTAATAAAAGGCTTGTAAAGTAAGCAGATACTGCATTTATATTGCTTTGCGGTGCAAAGTTTGCGCGACAATACTTAATATCGATGTACTACAACGTCAGGCCCTGCTTTACTTCCTCAATTTCCCCACAAAACCGTACTTCTCGCATTACACAAGTTTATTTTAAAATCATGATATAATGTTTGAAGTAGACCTTCATAAACAGATATTGGACGCAGCATAATACATCTTGGCACATACCTACATAACCCTCACAGTTCTCACAAGTTACGATATATCGTATCTTGTACAATAATACGGGCCTAGGGCTTTAATGTGGTATTCAAGATCAAGATCTTTTCAAGGTCAAATAAGCTGATTTTTTAATATATGAAAAACGCATTATTGAGAACATGGGCAAAGAAGGGTTGTTACGATGATGGTCCCAATATCGAGCCAACAATGATAGTGGCTCATTTTTCTCAGCAATTCGCATGACCTTCTTTTTTGTTTGGGTGTGTGGAAAACTTATACTTTGACCATTTTCTCTGATATAATTAATATTTTCACCCCCCACCTCTTAGAATACATTAACATGGAATAAGCCACGCTCAGCTGCCGTTGCTTTGCAAAGCCGAAAGGCAGTATCTGCTCATTCGCACAGCGGTGTATGAATAGCCGTAGCAGTTATGCCAGCAGTCATCTGGCGGAGGTTTTCAAAATAATATAATAATTTTCCAAACCTCCATTATATTACTGCTACAGGTGGGATACCCACAGCTGAGCGTGGAATAAACGTACACTGATTTTGTTTCAATTTTTTCTAATAATTTTATCCCCCACCCCCCTCGATCGTGGTTTGCAGTGGTTAAAGCTGCCTGCTTGGAAAGTCGAATAACGCGGATTCGAACCTCACTCTGCAGGCTTTCAATTTTCAAAGAAACAAAATGTTTCTTCTCCGTTTGTTTGTAAGATTCAGTATTGTGGGGAGCCTCCTTGACCGTGAGGTA
>OZ024909.1:17208704-17281647 GCA_964017125.1 Flabesymbios commensalis
CTCATCGTGAAAGTCAAGAGATTCCTCATGGACAACCTGGCCACGTTCATCATGAGAGTCACGAAAGTCATGAGTTACATCATGGAGAAGCTGGTCATGCTCATCGTGAAAGTCATGAGATTCCTCATGGACAACCTGGCCACGTTCATCATGACAGCCATGAAAGTCATGAGATGCATGGTGGTCACGCGCACCACGGTCACCATGGTCATGGTGGACATGGTGACGCCCCGGGCTGGATGAGAGGTCGTCACCACTCGTCACATACACCACAATTCCACAGATTTCTACAAACCCTGGTTGGACACTGGAGCAATAGACAACAGATTATAGATGAGGTCACACAAAACATCCCTGCTGACCAGAGACACCCTCCGTTTGAGAGTATCATCACACCGGTGCGCATGCGTCCAGGCATGTTTCCAGAAAGTCATGTGACTGTTGTGTTCCAAGACAAGATGCAAACTCGCAATGGATCGATGAGCACATGGCATCTGATGAGTGTTATGCCTCATGGACAGGGTATACACATGAAGATTTACAAGTAAGAATAACCTTACAACTAGACCTGAATTGTGACTTTTCAAGTAACAATAATATTTGGGCTAGGTTTTATGAGTTTTTGTGGTGCCATTTTAAATTTGGTTTGGTTATTTTTATTATAACAGATTGATTAGAATTTCGCGTATGAGTTTTTTGATAGCCATTCTGAACTGTAATTTTAGACTTCGGACTTCAGGCTTTAAATTTCAGAAGTCCCCACTGAGCTTTTGCAGTTTTAAATAGATATATATTTGTTTGTCAAATGGAATCGCATTCCGGGTGCACAGTACACACATTGACTTGTCTCTCTGTAGATTTAATGGTGTATCACTATCCGCGACGCTAGCCCAACAATAAAACAACATTGATTCAACGTTTTGTGTTTGAAAAGAATTGCAACTGTTATTTTAATTGTAGCATTTGAATAGTTTCAACTGTCCATACTGAATACACAATATTGGTTAAATACTCGACCACCATCTGCGACGCTGGCCCGGAATTGAAACATTGGATAAATGTATTTTTATTAGCAAATACAGAGACTAAATGGTGGAGTAGGTCTGGACATAGGGGCACCCTGCTCACCCTCCTGGCAATGAATGGAGAATCACCCGACATGTCCACTCTTGAACCACATTGGACCCAATTATAGGCCAATCGCCGTGCAAGCCAAAAGGCAGTATCTGCTAACTTTACAAGTGAGCAGATACTGCATTTTACATTTGAAGAGCAGCATAGTGCGGTATCTGCTCACTTTACAAGTAAGCAGAAACTACCTTTTGCCATTCAAGAGTATAGTGATCCAGAAAATCCTGAATTAATCCGGCAGAACACGATGGATGTCTTAGAAAAGTCATAGCACCCATCCTGACTACTCTGAGAATGTTGTGTCAAAATTTCAAGTTGATTAGATAGAAATAGCGTCTCACAAAAACGTGCAAAGAATAATAAGTTTAAAATTCCGTTGTAAAATCAATATATTTGGGCATAGCCCAAATATAATAAACCGTTTTTACAAACTTTAATCACATTCATGCACAGTAATTTTTTTATTAGAGTTGACAGGTTTTAATTTAAAAATAATTGCTAAGACAATTGCACTATTGGTAGCATATTCCCTTCAACATCGACAGAAAATTACAAAGATATCGTTATACATGTACAATGTATAATAAATATATTTCTGTTTAACAATCTTCCATGTATTACAATATGGGTAGTTTACAAGGTCAAACAAGGTCTCGTGTATTGTTGATATATAGACATACTGTTTTGTTCCTCTGAATCTATGAAATGAGCACATAGAACAAAAAAGTATTTGAGCTCAAGGATTTATATTATTTTAACCAACCTGGTAGATTCTTTTAACTTGCTGTGCGTAAATCGATGAACAGTATCAGAAATATGTCAAAAAACAATATTTATTGCACTTGACAGATATTTAGTTTGAATAATTTAACATTGACAAGTAGTCCAGTGAATGTAACATGAATTATATTGACATAGTCTATTAATGGATCTCAATTATAGCGTGAACGAATCTCACTTATCACCTTTTACAAGTGGTTAGCGATACCGCCTGTCAGGCTAGAGCTGAGACTGGATGCTGCTCTCGTTATTGAAGTCTAAAAAGCGAGACTTTTTTGTCTACTCGTGAATATTCAATGTTGTGTATAGCTCCGTGGCCGAAAACTAAATCGGTACTTTATTTGTTATGGTTGAGCACAACGCATATGTGAAAACCATCAGAATATTATTCAAATTTCATGAAATCTATTGTAGAATTTGTATATTTTAAAATGAAATCCCTGGCTCACAGGAGGGACGATAAGCGCGAATGAAGTGCAGATATGTGTCCGAGAAAATCTGCGGGCATAATTGAGGCATAATGAAATATCCGTGTTGATTAGTTTATAAAATGTAAAAAAGTCAGGCCCGGGTCGAGAGTGAATCCTTAAACCAAAAGACAAAAAGTTTTCTTCAATTTGAAATCATAATAAATGTCTTACTTAGCTCTCTCTGTTCAGTTGAATAGCTATATGTTATGGGTCTATGGCCATTATGAATATTGTATTCTTTCAGATAGAAGTCAGATTCTGACGTCTGTCGGTTCTCGCGATGAAAGGGTTACTAGCAACCCGTATCCCCAATCACAGAAAACACAAGACATCGACCCAATGTTGTACAATTGTTGGTCCACCGTCAACGATGCTGGCCCAACAGTGGACCAAAATTGGATCGATGTCTTGTCGCCTACGCTGACGTAAGTGTTTCACCCAGGCGTCGGGGCTCATGCGAAGCGATTAAAGGTATAGTCAACTGGCAAATTAAATCGGACAAGGGTTGCCCATGAACATTACACAATGACATAGCACCCCACATCCACAGTTATCAGCCAAGATAATAATACTATATGCTTTTCATACACATCGCCGCATTAAGAGCAAGTTACCAGATCATATAAACTCTATATACTTGAGCAGCATCTATGAGGAAATAATTCACCAATTCTCTTATGTGGGCTTTGTGTTAAGAGAAAAACAGTTGTGTTACCATGGGGGTCTGGAAACAGCATATTGAAAGTGAGAGCTTTCCCAGCCAACACGGCACACTCACCAAATGTTGGTTTAATGACGGCCAACGTCGCAGACGTTGGCCTAACATTAAAACAACATTGGGCCAGTTTCTCGTTGAAGTAGTAATCAGTTCAGTCGCTGATATTAAGTGTACTAAATAGGCTAATGTAGGCCTACACCTGACCGTCCCACGCATGCCCATTTCGCAGTTGTATGAATCTTCAATTTCCGCGTTGACTCCGTGCGTGTATGTGCGTGTACGTGTCACATCCTAGTTAAATCCGGCGAGGGCACTCCATCTGTGACGACTATATGTGCTATATTCCGTGATGCCTATTTCATAGGGACCAAAGGGGTTTTTCAATTTGAAATCATCATGAATGTCTCAGTCAGCTCTTTCCGCTTCATTTTATTGTCTAAGTTATGATGATACGGCTACTATAAATTGTTTAATTCTTTCAGTGCGGGAACCGTATTTAGCTATCAGAATCTGACGTCTACAGACGTCAGATTCTGACGTCTAAAGACGGTCCCCGCGCTGAAAGGGTTAGGAGGGTTAGTTGATTGTTTTCTTGGTCAGTCATCGTCACCTAGTTACTAAGTTACTTGCTTAGCTTCAACTGTAGTTTTTACTAAGTTACTTACTTAGCTTTAACTGTAGTTTTTATAGTTACTTAATTAGATGGGTAATTACTAAGCCAGTTGGCTGATCGACTGTTACCCTGATTTTTTGGACAGATTTCGGAATCCGGCTGTGGCTGCAGACCTGGACAATCTGGGTGATTTAGAAGCTGATGATTTGTTTTTCCTGGGAGAGGACTGTGAGCAGCACTGGACCATCAGTGACGTGGGATGGAATCCCAGGGAGCTGCTGTACAACGTGAACGGCTCCACAGGGGTGTGTATGGACAGGTCTCCATCAGGCGATACGGTCAGTATAAACAATTACCATTTTTTTAATTTAATATTATAATGGAAACAATTATCATGACGTTAACATGGTTAATGGGTTGTGAAAAAAAAGTAACAATTTTCTGCACCTATGTTTTATGTATCATGTAGAATAATTTGAATAATTTGTTTTGTAATGTGTATGTGTAAATGAAATGAAATGAATGGGGTTTTAGGCTAAACTGGGCAAGAAGAGGTGTATATGGAACCTTTGTTCTCAATACAAGCTACTTTTTATCCCCCGCCCATAGGGGAAGGGGGATTTTAGCAACGCCAGGATTCATCCGTCGTCCAGCGTCTGGGCGTCATGTTTTCTAGTGGGCACAAAAACTTTGAAATTTTAACATCACATTCCTATCAACATCGGGATGTGCAAGTGGTTTTTTAAAGATGTCAAAATTCAAAATGGGCGCCAGAGGTCAACTCTAATTTTTTTTGTGGGCGCAAAAAATCTAAAACCTAAAGCCAGAAATTATTCAAATTTTCCAATCACATTCCCCACGATAATTATGGGTATGTACAGGTGATTTTTTCAAAGTTTTACTGAAATTTAAAATGGCCGCCATGGATGAACTTCATAATTTTTTGTCGGCGCAAAAATGCAAAAAATGAAGTCAGAAATAATTCACATTTTACAAGTGCATTACCCATCATCTGAAAATGTGCAGGTGATGTTACTGAAATTAAAATGACTACCACAAGTTCCTCTTTAAATATTTGTGGTCGCAAAAACTCTAACTTAATTTACGGCGGGGATGATATAGAATTTCGGGCCTCTTGTTAGCTATTATGAAAATATTTTCTGTTTGGTACATCCTTATCTAATACAAGCCAGGATTCATCAATATATATGTATTATTATTATATGTTTCTTTGTATACCAATACAGGTGATAATGGAGCTTGGCACTTCATTGAGGTCCAACTCCCTCGAGTTCAACTACAATATTCGCATGTTGGACGGGACACCCCTGATGTACTGGCCAACTCCATTCTCACTGACCAGATTATTCAACTTCAAACAGGTCAATAACCTTCATTACATATGTACAGCCTACGTAGATTATAATACTACGCTTAACCTTAAAACGCTGACATATGTTTATATAAACCGAGAGAACAAAGGGTTTTTTTCAATTTGAAATTATTATAAATGTCGAAGTGAGCTTTTTCTGCTTTATTTGAATACCTATGTTACAGATACACGGCCATTATAAATATTTTACTCCTTATGCCAGATTCTGACGTCTATAAACGTCAGATTCTGACGTCTAGAGTCGATGCCCGCACTGAAAGGGTCAATCCCAGCACACACGAGATGCTGACCAAATATGGGGTTAGTTTTGGGCCCAAGGTCAAATTGGGGCACCGAGTCGTTTTTACTGGGGACCGTGCAATAAAAACAAGTAGTGCCTATTGCAGTGGTGATAAAGTATATGGCGCGGTGAGAAGAGTAACACAATATTGTACTATTTGAAACGGACGCAATACACGTTTCTAAAAGTATATGGGTGAATATACAATTTAGGGGCCATTTAGTGTCTTTTTGCTATTCTGAACGAATTTCTGAATTGTGTGGGTCCGATTTTTTTTAATGTTGTCCTATGGGCGATATGATAAAGTGAGAAAAATAAATAATTCAATCTCTCTTTTTTATTCAACATGCAATGTGCCAAAATACACGAAATTGTACACAAATGCAATGTCTCCCAATATCTGACACCTGAAACATAGACTGTTTCAACATGGAAGATCTCTTGGAAAGACAGCTGCACCGTCCCAATATTTTGAGGTAGGTGAAATATTTGTAAACATTTAATTTGAACTGCTATTTTATAACCACAAAAATCACCCCTGAAACGTATTCAATTTCTGTGTCAACTCAGAAACGTTCATAACTTAGCAAAACATGTTAAACTGAACAAAGTGCTTGATAATGATGGCCATCCCCCTATCGCATCGGTGGGCAATGATACATCTTTTTGAATACATTAAAGCTCGTTTCATGTTGTGCGTATTCAACTCAGCAAAATTATTATTTCGATCAATTTAGCAACGTTTATGAGTTGACTAGTCAACTCAAAAACGTTGCTGAGTCGACTAGATTTAGCTTTCTGTCATTATGATTAAAAACGTATTTCCATAAATGTAAAATGCAATTTAAAAAGTTGTTTTTAAATAAATTAGATTGAGAGAGTATTCGCTTATATAGACATTTTTACAACAATAAAAATACGTTTCTGAGTTGAAAACAAAAACGTTGCTGAGTTTACTGAATTCTGCTTTCTGTCTCATTATTGTAATTAAAACTGAAATTATAACTCCATCACTGTAAAATGCTGTACAAAGAAGCTGCTTTTGATTAAATTAGAATGAGAGAGTATTTTAGAAGTTGTTTACACAAATTAAATTACAAATAACACTTAGTCAAATTTCTGAATCAAATTTGCCCTCGTTATGTTGGCATGTATGTATTGTACAATGGTCTTCGAAATACATGTTCACATTAGGCATATTATGTTCCCATTTCTTTGTTGTCTTTATAATGATGAACCATTTGTTTCTTTAAAAAATGGGGCTCAAGTGTTGAGAGATCTCGTAGATGCGCTTAAAACATGACGTTTAAATCCAATTATCGTGTCTTGTCAACTCAGAAACAATAATGTCAATTCAGAAACTACATAATTTCACCATAAAATCTCTGTTCTATCTTAGCAATTTTTATTTTAAAAAGTGTTATAAATACTAACATATCACTAAACTATCATACAAAGCAATTTATGATCTTTAAGTTTCGAAAATGATCAAATATATATATATGATTCATTGCTGAGTTGACATTTTATTTCTACGGTTCTTCAAAAAAACACATACTTTTCCTAAAATGTGTTTGAGATTAAGCTCTGATATTTTAAATTTGTATCTCAATATCTGACGCTAGTATATATAGTTTAAAGCGACTTTTTTCTTCAAAAATAAAGATTGAAAGACCCCTAAATTGTATATTCACCCATATATATGCGTCTCTATGTACGCGTGCGGTAAACTGATGACAGACATTATTATTGCCAGTTATCTTTATGTTGTGTGTACATATCACAGAATGTATAATCTACTATGTATATTTTTAAAATAGCATGTACCCAAAAATATGACGTTGCCATACATGATAAGGGGCCTTGCAAAGTTAAAAATATTCCAGACATCCAAAAAAAATTGGATAGAGCTCAGCCCACACACCCAACCCCCTATCCAATTTTTTGGGGGGAAAACCAATAATCATCAAATAAATTTTTGGGGGGGTTTTCCAATTTTCTATCCAAAATGGCCCTGGACCCACCCACCCACTTTCAAAGTTTTTTGGGATGTTTGGATTTTTTTTAACTTTGCAACATCCCTAAGTATGCCAACACCTATGACTGGTGAACAGTTGATTTTATATTATGCTGTTATATATTATTTTAATATACAATTTTAATTTACTAATATTGTTGACAGGTTTCGTGGAAATCGTTTCGACCTGTTCCTGTCAACCAAAGTAAATAACATGTTGGAAACAAATACTCATTTAAAATATTGATTTTGTACCATTTTTTGCCATATTTTTGAACTGGAAAGTCAAATAAACAGTGTACACACAGAGAAACAGTGAGCCTGTATACAAACAAGATATGGTGATCTGCAAGGCTGTAGCTTTTTACCTTGCACGGCAGTATAAAGATATTTGTATTTAGTTTTTTAGTATCTTCCCTTCAGGTGCTTGACAAGCTGAATGACGGGGATGAGATGCATTTTTGCGTGGACCTCAGGCAGTGTCAGGGGGGTAGTGATGAGGACCTGCCAGAGAGCCTAGACATTAATATCATCGGAGGACCCATGAATGAGTTCCAGGTACAGTCACAACGCAAAGAAACATTACATTTTCAAGTTTATTTTTATGTTTTTTAGCCACACACTCTGTGTCTGAAAATTTAGTTATGTTAATATATTAATAATGAAAAAATGAATAATTATATTTGAAATCTTCATGAAACACATTCTATTCAACATTAAAGTAGGCCTTTATTTCACAAATTATATTCTTTGATGTTTTGACTACGTAACACACTTCTCTATATTCCTTATTTTAAAGAAGAAAAACTGCCAAAGCTTAAAAACGTCTCCATAATCATGATAATAGGCGTAAATTTAGCAAAAACATATTTGGGACATACCCCTTAAATCCCATACATTGCCCCTTTCTTCAGATCTTGGATCCGCCACTCATTTTCCATGCATTTGAAGCAGGAAAATACATGAATAATATTAATGAGTAAAGCAGCGCTTAATGATACTCCAAATGATTTAGTTTGCTTTAGAACTGCAGTTTTCTGAAAATTTAAATCGATTACAACTTTTGTAAATTTTTTGTAATAAATGCAGATCAAAGTTGTTTGTTTCGATTTAAAATCATCACAAAGGACTTAGTTAGCTCTTTCCACTTCATTTGAATACCTATGTTATGGGTTTACGGCCGTTAATTTTTTCAGGGCGGGGATCGATCTTAGACGTCAGAATGTGACGTCTATGGACGTAATATTCTGACGTCTAAAGTCGATCCCCGCACTGAAAGGGTAAGGTGATCTCTGTTGTAGTACGTGGAGGTTGGGAATGGCATGCAGCCCTACATACGCTACACCTCCTCTGAGCTGGTGGTCCCACATACTGATGACGGTAAGAGGCTCTAGCACGTGAAAGGTGGACGTCAGCATATAAAGTGTTCTGGGGTTTTTTTTACGTTACTTTCGTTCAATTAACGTATTTTTTCCAGCTTGGAATGATTATATATCATTATGTTGAAGAATTATTGCATATGTGTAATTCGTTTTGTATGTATATCGTATAATATTGATTGATTGTGTTATATTGTAATCTTGCGATATGTATGGATTTCCATATTTGTAAAAATTTGAGAAAAAGTTGAAATAATAATAATGATTGTCAAAAACCTTTTTTTTTTTCTATTCTGACACGGTATGTTTTATGTTTATAAAGGGACAGGCCTATTTAAATTGCTACATGACGTACGATATATTATAAGAAGAAAAATAACAGATCTAATATTAATAACTGTGGCCCACCGACTGCTAAATTGTATTCTTCAGGTCTTCAAATAATAATGACGAAACAAATTACCATTAAAACAGCAAAATAAAGACTGTAGTTTTAAATTTCGCTTTGATATGCTGAATCGGTTTATATTTTGGGTTTTGATACATTTTGATAGGGTGAAACAGGAATGATAATTCAAGATAGTCACGTACGTGATCACAATAATACAAGTCGTTTAATGTGTACTTGATGAAAAATTTAACACGGATTGCAATAAGTGTAAGGATTTTAATAACTGTGCTTATACTGTACATGACACACTCATACCTGAAAACGTCGGACACAATTTTTCCACGAGGCAGCTGTATAAAATCGATTGCCCTTCCTCTCAAATCATAATTAGAAAACTGTCGTTTGTGCTTTGGTAATCTAATCTAATATTTTACCCACAACGCACACGTAGGTGTAACAGCTTTGAATCAATGTAATCGACGTTGATTCAACGTTGGACCAATTTTGCGTGCACATTGTATAAACGTTTTTGACTTTTCATTCAGGTGAGAAGCGTTCTCGGTTGACGGAGGTGTGGTACTATGGTAACGAGTCGATCACTGTGAAGCTGATCTCTGCTCCTATTGGTCAGCCTGGACCCTCCGTGGTGCGCATACTCCAGTGTGAGGCTCAAAGCGGGGGCATGATGTAAGTAAACGACAAAGTATATATGGTACTCTACTCCAGACCGCATCCTTTATAATACGGCAACGTGACTAAATGACGTATGTGATTGGCTGGAGTGGAGTACCATACTTGACCCAAATCACCCTTTAGAGCACTGATGTTTGACTTTAGTATTGTTTTCTTATATTTTGATGGCTTCATATATCGAGCTTTTAAAAATTGAACGTTCCTCAAATCTGCGATAATCATACACATTTTTTACTTAAATTCAGCAATTTTAAATAATTTTTAGTCACTTGAAATTGTAGATCGCGGTAGCGAGACACAACTTCAAGTGACTTTGAAATTAAATTTCTCTGCTCAGTACTTTAAAAACAATGCTCAGTTGTTCTGCAGATTTTTTTGGTAAAATAAACAGACCGAAAACGACTATAAACGTCATTGGCACTCCAAGGGTTGATATACTTATAGCTAACTCATAACTATAACCAATAACTTTATATATAGTTCTTGTCATAACTTATGGTTCCTGCACTGAATATACACACCCACAAAATTGGTTCCTGGCAGTTGTGTGCTCTGCAAAGCCAGAAGGCAGTATCTGCTTACTTGTGAAGTAAGCAGATACTGCATTTTGGCTTTGCACGGCAGATTAAATATGTGCTGCATGGTGTAATAGAGACAGATTCCATATACATGTAGGCTGAATAAAATCGACGTTTTCTCAATAATTAGTTTCCTGATTAATTTTCCAGGGGCAGCAACGTGTTTCAATACAACCGTAACCCCAGAAAGAGGCTGCTGGTTGGATACGAGGCTGTGGCGCATGCGCTGCACCAGGGTGTGAACCTGCGACTGGTGGTGGATATGGAACGATGCAACTCTACCAACAACCCCATGGCTGTTGTCAAATCTGGAGGAACCCGTATTCAAAGTAAGTGTTTTATAAAGTAGAGGCCTATACTGTTGTCTTATATATATACCAAATTATTATCACAAAGGCCATTTTTCACTCTTATAGAATCTAAAGAATGAAGGGATGGAAAAGCACCAAGCGCTAAGCATGACTATGATCATTTAATTCCCAATATTTATTCTAGCCCTGAATACAAAGCTTTTCCGCCCGGAACAGTCTTGTATTCAGGGCTTAATTCATTCCAAATAACATTGCTTTAACCTGCTTATAGCTCTTATATATATGGTTAACTACTACTTCAGCTACTACTAATTCCTATTAGCCCCACTAGTACTATGTGACTACGCTTGTATTTTTTTTTCTCCGCAGTTCACAGCGTGTCGAACAAAGACGGACAAGACACCATCAACTTCAACACGATGTCTCTCAGCCCCAACACATTCGCCGAAAGTGGCATCATGGCCGGGGGTGCGCATGTCGTGCTGACGGCCGGAAGTGGTGACATGGTTCTCAACCAATGGGGGATGGCAGTGAATGATTGGACAATGTACTTCGGCACCCGGATGGTTTGCTCCATTGAAGAACAGGCGGCCAGGGTTTACCAAGTGTAATCTTGATCATATTCCATGTAAAGCCAAAAGGCAGTAACTGCTACTTAAAAAGTAAGCAGTATACTGCCTTTTGACTTGCATAATGCGGTATCACCAATATTAGGACAACATCTCAATCAGTTTTAATTGTTGAAAATTTTGTAAAATGGTCAATTTTATCTAAATTTACTTTCGTAATACACCATTTCAAATACTATTAAGTCACAGCCAGTCTCTGTCTACTTGAGAATCAACCAATCAAAAAACCTCGAGAGTTTCGTCCTTCATGTTGGTGAGACCGATTCCATCTGGCACAAGATGCTGACACAAATTGGCTTTAATGCTGGGGCGACATATGTACACGTTGGCCCAACGTAGAAACAATGTCTTTAGTATACTACAGACGAGGTCTGACATGCTCAGAAAATACAACGGAATTAATTATGTAAAATACTGGGTGGTTGAACGATTCTCCCTCTAGATAAAAAATAGAGAATGGGAAAAAGTAAAAAATGAAAATTGTCTATGCTCAATTTTCCATGTAGAAGACTAGTTTTACATCTATTGTATTGTTGGCCTACACATTCCAGTCTAAGATATGATTAACCCTTTAACTTCTGTACTATCCAATTTAAATATTCACCCACTTGAAGTTGTGTCTCGCTACCGCGACCCTCAACTTCAAGTGGGTGAAATTAATCATATTATCTCTTTAATTTGAGATCAAGCATTTTCAAATCTTGATTTTTAAACACACATTTCTTCCCAAAAAACGACGATTTGATCGCATAATGAGACATATTTAAAACGAGTATAGTCGTGATTAGCGGCCAAATGGTTAATTTTGTGTGAAAAAAAATTATCAGCGATACTTTTGACAACGCGTTTATACGAGAGAATTTAAGTATGCCGCGTCTGTATTGACTACATCAACAAATACGAAGAAAAATACTCATGTTATACAGGATATATTCGCTTGGAGATGAACATTATTAAATAAAATCAACATGCATTATCTGTTTTTGGAGAAATAATATGCTCACTCGTAATATATTTTTTCGAGTTGAAGGTTTTATCAAGTCGTAATAATTGTGATTATATATTGACATTATTTTAAAATGGGTATCACTAAGAGTATATCTTTCAATAATGTTACTGCTGAATTATGATGATATTTCCCAGGCTCAAAGGGTCCTATGTTACTATTGCCAGCCGTGAAAACACGAGATATTAACCCTTTCGGCGCGGGGATCCACTTTATTCCGCGCTAAAAGAATTTGGTCTCTGTGGCTGCATAATACTAGTTCAGCGTTGTAAGTGTTAATCCTACACTGGTTTTATGCTGGGCCATCATCTGGGACGTTGGCCCAACATTAAACTAACATCGGGTCAATATCTCGTGTCGACTGGGATTATGTAAATATAGATGTCTTATAACGGCATGTAACTTTTGAAAATAATTATGTAATCTAAGCAAAGGGAAAGTTAGTAGGGAGGTACAAATGAAGTACACTGGTAATAATTGTACAACAATTTAGCTTATTTTGACGTCGTGATTTGACGCTATATATTTCCTTTATAGATTACTGTACTCCTCTACAAGACCGAAATGCAGTATCTGTTTTTTGTAAAGTAATCACATACTGCCTTTTGGTTTTGTACGAAAGTATAGACTACCATGCTATCTTCACAAAGAGCTGCTACATTTATGTGTGTGATGAACTTATTATAAAATCCACATATTTTACTAATTCTTTGTTTAATTTGTGTAAAATTTGCATAATAAACCTATATAACAAGACAGCTATTGGAAAATATTGCTGAATATTTTTTATTATTATGATAGTTTTCACTAACTCTGATTAGAATTTCCATTCAGTAATCTCAGAGCGGTTTATATTCTGTGAAACGCAGACGTCACCGGAAATCGTTTTGAATGGGAACTCGGTGAAAACAAAATTCTATAAGCCCCATACTTCATTGTATAAGCTAGCTCGGTGACAACAATGGAGGTGAAGGCTATTGAGTTTCACAGAATAGTTGTTATTTCTCTTAGTGGAATTATTAAATTAAACAATTTTATTAGTGAATATTTTAAAATACAAACCGGAACACTTGACAGATAGGCCTACATCAGTCTTGTTGTTTGAAGCATTCACCAGGTGGCGCCTGTTATTAGTAAAAATGAATTACAGTCAACTCGCCCCAGCCCAGCTCGCCCACCCTACCAATTCGCCCCATTACCACCTCGCCCCAAGCAACTCGCCCCACTTCTCTTACAAACTCGCCCTAAGATTTTGCCAACTCGTCCCACTTCAAGGACCAAGCAGGCCGGGCATATGACTGCTCTTACCACACTTATCAATCAAAATAAATTAAAAGACTATTTCATAATAACCCACATAACTTACAAACAACACTATATTCCAAAGTAGTTGTATAATCATTCATACATACATACAGTTTGGCATATATCTTATGACACTATATTGGTCATTCGATATGATGCATATATCGCTGCGAAAATCGGAGACAACATAACATTATGTATCATATGTTGAAAGCGACATAAAGCAATATTCACTCATTGGTGTAAATGTCGGGCGAATTGTTATAATGTGGGGCGAGTTGGCTGGGGTGAGTTGGCATATATGTTGGGCGAGTTGGTCTAAATGTGGAGCGAGTTGGTTGGGGCGAGTTGGCAAATATGTGGAGCGAGTTGGTATAAATGTGGGGCGAGTTGGTCGGGGCGAGCTAGCATATATGTGGGGCAAGTTGGTATAAATGTGGGGCGAGTTGGGTGGGGCGATTTGCCAGAAATATGGGGCGAGTTGGTTGGGGCGAGTTTGTTTTGGGGCGAATCGACTGCCATCCCCCGATGACTTATTCGTATCGACTTGGGCTTGTAACCTGGAGGTACTAGGGCCCGTATTCTCGTACAAGTTACGATATATCGTAGGTTTGGGATTGGTCGAGTTGGCCATCTCGACCAATACAAAGCCTACGATATATCTTAACTTGTACGAGAATGTGGGACCAGGTTCGAATCCCAGTGGGGACGGATATTTGTCATCGTGGTTGTGCATATACAGTGCTCCGAACTGTTCAATGGCCTGGAGTGTACAGTGCTGCCTATGGTACTGTGCACTATAAAGAACCCTTGAATTCATTCAAAATAATAGTAGGACATAGTCCCGGCTTCGATCTTCATGATGTCGCTGTATTGCGACGTAAATCAATATTCAATCGAAGGGCTGGGGGCCTAGTGCAGTGGTTGAAGCTGCCTGCTTGGAAAGTCAGATATCGCGGGTTTGATCACCTCTCTGGCCTCCAAGTTTTAAAGAAACAAAATGTTTCTTCCACGCTCACTCGTGAAGATTCAATATTGTGAGGAGCCTCCGTGACCGAGAGGCAGCGTGCTCGTCCCCGTACCGTCATGACTCGAATTTCGAATCATGTGTCTGGAGGGTAGTGTCATCTCATTCATCTCACCATCCTGAGGAGGTTTTCTTGGCTCAGTTTTGCCTATATGTGCCCACAGTTGACCTCAAACCCCATTAATTCATTTGTATTTAATAATATACACCGTCAATTTAAATATATAATTCCCGCGGCTATAAAAGGGTCCATTTGACACGTATAAAGCGATAAATACACCCTTTCATATCCAAGGAGACGATATGTTTTACCATGTCGTGTAGGATGTGGCATCCGTTCACATATATTGTCTGAAATACATTTTTGGCGTCACTTATTTTTTATTTTGTTATTTTTGCTACACACATAGGTAAAATACTTGTTTTTCTTGTAGTTGCATTATTGTTAAGGTGGCTGAAATTTTGTGGTATAGGTATGATAAATAATGAATCCATTATATTTTTATTTTTAATTTCCATTATATTTTTAATTTCAAGGTGATTTGGAGCCAGACATTTTCTCGGCAATCCCACCTAATAAAAATAATAACCGATGACTAAGTGGCATATCATCGCGCATATAGAACACAGTTTTTATTCAATTATAAAATTATATTAAATGTAAAAGATATGTTGGGATGTAACAAAAAAAACTTATTTTTTCCAAAAACTGTTATTTTGTATCAGGCAGACAACTATTTTATTCATAATAATAATATGCGGAGGCTATTGACAGGGTGACCCTGTCAATACTGCAGTTTCAACTGTTATTGACAGGGTCACCCTGTCAATGGTGCATTTAAGACTACTGCTGACAGTGTCACCCTGTCAATAACAGTTGAAACTTCAGTATTGACAGGGTCACCCTGGTAATACTGCATTAACAAACACTGCTGGTCACCCTGTCAATAGTGATCTTTTTGCATAATTGACAGGGTGACCCTGTCAATAGTGATCTTGTATACATAATTGACAGGGTTACACGGTCAACAGTGCATTAGAATTATGTTGTTGACAGGGTGAATAACGACCAATCCGTAGCTAAGAAATCCAACCAGTCAGAGCCTGTCTTACATCGGTTTTACCCTCTCAGCAGTGGACGTGATAGTGTTATTGACAGGGTCACTCTGTCATCAGTGGCTGTTGATGTCTTATTGACAGGGTGACCCTGTCAGCAGTGGGGGTTGACGTCACCCTGTCAGCATTGGGATTTGATGTCCTTTTGACAGGGTCATCCTGTCAGCACTGGGATTTGATGTTATATTGACAGGGTCACCCCGTCAGTAGTGGTTGTTGATGTCTTATTGACAGGGTCACCCCGTCAGCAGTGGTTGTTGATGTCTTATTGACAGGGTGACCCTGTCAGCAGTAGGTTTTCATATCATAGGATACTTAGTGTATGGGTGATAATAGACGGTCTTGAATAGCCCTAGTTTCGGTTGATTGGTGCGCACTCCTGAACTTCGGCTCCTCAGCTTGCCCGAATGAATGCAGCGATACTAAGCGTGAACGTATTTCTGATCATATGGGTGATGGACAACCCTCGGCTACATGCCTCTATTTGCAGCAGCAACGCTCTTGCTGCAGACTACACTAAATTCTCCTTGATGGCTAGATTTGAAGTTTTCCAACGTTTCATTCCACATGTTCCACTCTTCCCAGTTTGGGATGTAGGCACCAGCCTCTATTCTCACAGCCATTTATCAGCTTTCTGAGCTTGTATAAGTATATTATATAAGTATATTATATACTGTCCTCAGCTAACCTGTCATATTGTGTTATTTGTTTATGAACTCTAATGTATTCATATGTACATGTACTGTGTATGGCGAATAAATAAATAACAACCCATGTGCCTTTTGCAGGGAAGATGGAGGCGTGATGTGTGGGAAGCACTGATTGGCTTATCATTTCGCTGTCAATAACGCGTATAAATGCACTATTGACATGGGTGTTCCTGCACTATTGACAGGGGTGTTCCTGTCACTAGCCACTGCGATAATAAATCATTACTGATTGATATAAAAGTCATTGCTGACTTATTTGTCATAGGTATATAGTCTATGTTGGTTGAACCTTCATTCCGGACGAGAAAAGACGTAATTAAAACCCATCAGGTGCTTTTATTTCTGATTGATAACTGTTTTCCTTGGTTAGTATGTGTCATTTTAATTAGTTTCGGCGGCCATTTTGAAAAATGACTTTTACACCATTTTTGCCCGGGTTGTCAAAATTAAACCTATAGATGTAACTTAGGGTCTACTCAAATCAGCAGTCAACAATTTGTAAGTACTTATTGTATACGGGGTCATATGGCATGGCCAGGACTAGGCCTAGCTCACTGTAGACGAGATGCCTGTCTGCCATTCGTTTCCAGACAGGGAGCTGAATGTTGTTTAAACTCGATAAATTCAAACAAACTGGCGACCCCGCCAGCCAGGCCAACTGCACGTGGAGGCCTAACCATGGTTTCAACTCACTCCACCTGTCAGTCACATTAAATTAATCAGATTTAGGCTTTCATTAACTTTTGCGAGGTACAGGACTGGCCAAGCAATATCAAGCATCGTGATCGATATTCAACTAGGGCCATTTTTTTATTGGAAATTTAATTCTTTTTCTAAATTTCGTTATTGGCAAGGGATGTCCACATGTGGTCGGCTAGGCAATAAACATATGTATATATATAAATTAGGCACTTTAATTATTTTATGATAGAGCTGCATTCCATTTCCAGACTGAACATTTCACATTAATATAAATATATCAGTTTCATGGAACAGACAAATAACAAAATGATTCGTGACAAATTCTCAAGTCATAAATATCGACTCGGAAAAAAGTTGTTCATTCTGGTCGAGAATCCGCGATTGGCAGGTAGTAACAATGTTAGTATTGTGTCAGTTTTTTAAACGTTTTCAACTCGCAAGGTTTTGACATATTTTGATAAATTATATGGACTGCAAATGGTTATTCTTTTTAAATACGTCATAACTGTCTCAGTTCGCTTTTTCCCTTATCTTCATTTAAAAAGCTATTTTATCGGTCAACTAATAAAGTCTTTCAAATCAGGTGGCAGCCATCAGGCCGGCCTGTAGTACGTGCAGGTGGCAGCCATCAGGCCGGCCTCTGGTGCGTGCAGGTGGCAGCCATCGGGGGCGGCCTGTGTCCCGTGCAGGTGGCAGCAATCAAGCCGGCCTGTGGTACGTGCAGGTGGCAGTCATCAGGCCGGCATGTGGTACGTGCAGGTGGCAGCAATCAAGCCGGCCTGTGGTACGTGCAGGTGGCAGCCACCAGGCCGGCCTGTGGTACGTGCATGTGGCAGCCATCAGGCCGGCCTGTGGTACTTGCAGGTGGCAGTCATCAGGACGGCATGTGTCACGTGCAGGTGGCAGCAATCAAGCCGGCCTGTGGTACGTGCAGGTGGAATGAGCTATCAGGCCGGCCTGTGGTACGTGCAGGTGGCAGCCATCAGGCCGGCCTGTGGTGCGTGCAGGTGGCAGCCATCAGGCCGGCCTGTGGTACATGCAGGTGGGAGGCATCAGGCCGGCCTGTGGTTCATGAAGGTGGCAGCCATCAGGCCGGCCTGTGGTGCGTGCAGGTGGCAGTCATCAGGCCGGCCTGTTGTACGTGCAGGTGGAATGAGCCATCAGGCCGGCCTGTGGTACGTGCAGGTGGCGGTCATCAGGCCGGCCTGTGGTTTATGAAGGTGGCAGCCATCAGGCCGGCCTGTGGTACGTGCAGGTAGAATGGGCCATCAGGCCGGCCTGTGGTACGTGCAGGTGGCGGTCATCAGGCCGGCCTGTGGTACGTGCAGGTGGCAGCCATCAGGCCGGCCTGTGGTACGTGCAGGGGGAATGAGCTATCAGGCCGACCTGAGGTACGTGCAAGTGGCAGCCATCAGAGAGGCCTGTGGTACGTGCATGTGGCAGTCATCAGGCCGGCTTGTAGTACGTGCAGGTGGCAGCCATCAGGCCGGCCTGTGGTACGTGCAGGGGGAATGAGCTATCAGGCCGACCTGAGGTACGTGCAAGTGGCAGCCATCAGAGAGGCCTGTGGTACGTGCATGTGGCAGTCATCAGGCCGGCCTGTGGTACGTGCAGGTGGAATGAGCCATCAGGCCGGCCTGTGGTACGTGCAGGTGGCAGTCATCAGGCCGGCCTGTAGTACGTGCAGGTGGCAGCTATTAGGCCGGCCTGTGGTACGTGCAGGTGGAATGAGCTATCAGGCCGGCCTGTGGTACGTGCAGGTGGCAGCCATCAGACAGGCCTGTGGTACGTGCAGGTGGCAGCCATCAGGCCGGCTTGTAGTACGTGCAGGTGGCAGCCATCAGGCCGGCCTGTGGTACGTGCAGGTGGCAGCCATCAGGCCGGCCTGTGGTACGTGCAGGTGGAATAAGCCATCAGGCCGGCCTGTGGTACGTGAAGGTGGAATGAGCCATCAGGCCGGCCTGTGGTACGTGCAGGTGGAATGAGCCATCAGGCCGGCCTGTGGTACGTGCAGGTGGCAGCCATCGGGCCGGCCTGTGGTACGTGCAGGTGGAATAAGCCATCAGGCCGGTCTGTGGTACGTGCAGGTGGCAGCCATCAGGCCGGCCTGTGGTAAGTGCAGGTGGTAGCCATCAGGCCGGCCTGTGGTACGTGCAGGTGAAATGAGCCACCAGGCCGGCCTGTGGTACGTGCAGGTGGCAGCCATCAGGCCGGCCTGTGGTACGTGGAGGTAGAATGAGCCATCAGGCCGGCCTGTGGTACGTGCAGGTGGCAGCCATCAGGCTGGCCTGTGATACGTACAGGTGGCAGCCATCAGGCCGGCCTGTGGTACGTGCAGGTAAAATGAGCCATCAGGCCGGCCTGTGGTACGTGCACGTAGAATGAGCCATCAGGCCGGCCTGTGGTACGTGCAGGTGGCAGCCATCGGGCCGGCCTGTGGTACGTGCAGGTAGAATGAGCCATCAGGCCGGCCTGTGGTACGTGCAGGTGGCAGCCATCAGGCTGGCCTGTGATACGTGCAGGTGGCAGCCATCAGGCCGGCCTGTGATACGTGCAGGTGGCAGCCATCAGGCCGGCCTTTGGTACGTGCAGGTGGAATGAGCTATCAGGACGGCCTGTGATACGTGCAGGTGGCAGCCATCAGGCCGGCCTGTGGTACGTGCAGGTGGCAGCCATCAGGCCGGCCTGTTGTACGTGCATGTGGCAGCCATCAGGCCGGCCTGTGGTACGTGCAGGTGGCAGCCATCATGCCGGCCTGTGGTACGTGCAGGTGGAATGAGCTATCAGGACGGCCTGTGATACGTGCAGGTGGCAGCCATCAGGCCGGCCTGTGATACGTGCAGGTGGCAGCCATCAGGCCGGCCTTTGGTACGTGCAGGTGGAATGAGCTATCAGGCCGGCCTGTGATCCATGCAGGCGGCAGCCATCAGGCCGGCCTGTGATACGTGCAGGTGGCAGCCATCAGGCCGGCCTGTAGTACGTGCAGGTGGCAGGTATCATGCCGGCCTGTGGTATGTGCAGGTGGCAGCCACCAGGCGGCCTGTGGTCCGTGTAGGTGGCAGCCATCAGGCCGGCCTGTGGTACGTGCAGGTGGCAGCCACCAGGCGGCCTGTGATCCATGCAGGCGGCAGCCATCAGGCCGGCCTGTGGTCCGTGTAGGTGGCAGCCACCAGGCGGCCTGTGGTCCGTGTAGGTGGCAGCCATCAGGCCGGCCTGTGGTCCGTGCAGGTGGCAGCCACCAGGCCGGCCTGTGATACGTGCAGGTGGCAGCCACCAGGCCGGCCTGTGATACGTGCAGGTGGCAGCCATCAGGCCGGCCTGTGATACGTGCAGGTGGCAGCCATCAGGCCGGCCTGTGGTCCGTGCAGGTGGCAGCCATCAGGCCGGCCTGTGGTACGTGCAGGTGGCAGCCATCATGCCGGCATGTGGTCCGTGCAGCTGGCACCATGATTTTTAACCCTTGAGGCGCTGATCTCGTCTATCTATAGTAATTTCACTATTTTATCGGTGCACTACTGAAATCTTTAAAATCAGCCATATACTTGTGACGTATTGTGACGTCAGATTGCGACGTCAAAAGTCAATTCCCGCGTTGACCTTCAATGTGATAATCAAGGTGAAATGAGCTTTACATGTTCTATATTAGCATAAGGTTTTATTCATGTCCCTATCCTTCTATGGTAATTTTTAATTTTTTTCCCACACTTGAAGTTGTGTCTCGTCAATGCGATCCTCGGGGCGGGATCCCTGGTGCAGTGGTTAAAGCTGCTTGTTTGAAAAGTCGGAGATGGAGGTTTCGAACCCCACTCTGGCCTTCAAGTTTCAAGGACACAAAATATTTCTTCCCCGCTGACTAGTAAAGATTCAATATTATGAAGAGCCTCCGTGGCCGTGAGGTAGCGTGTTCGGCCTCAGACCGGAGGGGTTCGACTTTCGAATCCAGTGTCATGTAGCCTAATACCCCATTCATTACATTTTACCACGACCAACAACTTCAAGTGACTGAAAATCACTCATATTTGTTTTACTTGAGCACACATATTTTCAAATCTTTATGTTTAGACACATATATTTCATTCTCAATAAATGGTTTTTGGTCGACTAATAAAAGTAGAAATATTTCTAATAGCTGTAGACCCATAACATAGGTATTCAAATGAATCAGAAAAAGATAACGAAGACATTTCTGATGATTACAAATTAAAAAAACGTTTGGCTGCGATAGTTTTTACAAATTAATCCAGAGCTTAAAGAGTTAAATGACTGAAAATGAAAAAAAAATGTGCGAGTTCAATTCTGCTTTTATAATTAAACAAACACCAGCAAATGTTTATGAAATTATATATATAGTTTTAGGTTCTTAACACAGTTTTCACAATTATCTACGTATTTGTAATCAACATAAAATTTCTCATAATTTGAGTATAAAAATGATTATAGGTGGTCCGGGGCTTGCTCAACGAGATATTTTAAAACTATGGCTTTTATGGTGCATTTTCGGTCAAAATAGTGTACATGTTATAGGAGCACTAAACAGGGAGAGATGGCTACTCTGAATTCCCTGAAATACTGAATTTGTTTAGTTTAGTTTGTTTTCTTTTCAAGACGCGGCAATTATTATTAATTTATTAAAGCATCAACACGTGTAGTCAGAGAATACGGTCTGGAATGGTGACCAAACGTGAATGAATACCATAGGGGGACCACTAAAATAACGTATGGTGGCAGGGGTGGAGGTTGTAATGTATGATACTGGAAGCAGTTGAGGTACCCGAGCCAGTGTGAAGTAGATAGCTTTATAAGTTAAGTATACATATGACAATTGACGATATGTTTTATTGATTTTTCTCACCCTCGACCCTTTACTGTATTATTTATTTTTAGGACCTAATTCAAATGCTCCATATCATGTAGATATGCACACATATTTACTGTAAGATGTAATAACCCTCTCTGTTCATATTTTGCCATGTGCATTGATGTGGATTCGTCTGGTTATATGTGCACAGATATTTACTGTAAGCTGTAATAACCTTCTGTGTTCATATTTTGACAGGTGCATTGATGTGCATTCTTCTGGTTGTATATGCACACATATTTACTGGGAGCTGTAATAACCCTCAATGTTCAACTTTTGACAGGTGCATTGATGTGGATTATTCTGGTTATATGTGCACACATATTTACTGGAGGCTGTAATAACCTTCTGTGTTCATATTTTGACAGTTGCATTGATATGGATTCTTCTGGTTATACATACACAGATATTTACTGGGAGCTGTAATAACCCTAGGTGTTCATATTTTGACAGGTACATTGATGTGGATTATTCAGGTTATATGTGCACACATATTTACCGGGAGCTGTAATATACCTTGGTTTTCATATTTTGACAGTGGCATTGATGCGGAATCTTCTGGTTATAATATGTGCACATATATTTACTGGGAGCTGTAATAAGCCTTGGTGCTCCTGTTTTGACAGGTGCATTGATGTGGATTCTTCTGGTTCCGTAGATTCTGTGGATGATCATGTTTCAGACAAGGTGGTTTGTTATCTTAATCACCACATTGGTGACTTCATGTGCTCAGCAGCTGACTGGATCCATAGGAAACCAATCTCGATATAAAGCCTTGCTATTACATGATATTGCCAGTTGTGTTTCCCAAGTAAACCCTTTATCTCTCACACAGAGATACAGAGATATGATACGGTGTGTGCAAAAACAGCTGTCACATTGTATATCAAAACGACCGTTGCCATATTCAACAAGCTTGACGTTTGTCACAAGAGAAAGGAATTTATATTGTGGATCTATTTGGACGAAAGCCGAAAAATCAGGAATAACTTTTGTGGGAAATATATCAATAACTGTCACTGATAATCATTATTTACATCTCAGCTTTCTGCATTTTAACTTTTCGCTTCTCCGACATATGAACTGTTCGCATCATGCCTTGGTTCTAGTTTCATGGCCTAATGAATATTACTGTGGCATCAGAATTCCTTGGACACTTATTCTAAGGGAGAACAACGTTATTTTATCGTTATCTATACAGAAATACATGGCCTATAATTTTAAACTGGTGTACATTAGCTTCTCTCCCAACTGGGGTTCAAAAATGGCCATGTTAAGAAAAAGATATTTTGCTTCAAACCAAATAGCAGTAATAAACTTACCAATAGATATATTGGACGTAGAAATAACAAACTATCAATATTATATGATGACAAGCTGGGGCAGAATCTTGCGCATCCAAACTTCGAACAATGACATATCTAACACTATCTTAAAGATATACGACGGACCTGGAACCCGTTCAAAAAATATTTTTGATTCGAATAAGGCCATCACTTCTAACAATTTAAATATTTATTCTACTAGCTTTTCAGCGTTTTTGACAATGGAATCAACTGGACTGCGTGTAAATACTTTGACAACCTTTTATTTTAGAGTATCAGGTGTGAAATTTAACTCTGACAAAGCTTGTTATGACTTTCATAAACCCACAAAAAACACAATGAGGCAAATTTTGAGGTCGAGCAATCAAAGAAATGTCTATTGTACTTTCAACTACTCGAGTCCTTCTATCCGGCATGGTCAACATTTGACACTACACGTATTCCGATTTTCTGGGTCTAACATGATGACTAATTTATCACCGTATCAATGTCAGTATGGAGGATTGCAAATATATATCAGTCAGCTGACAGAAATTAGGTTCTGTGAGAACTTGAATAGAGCATTTTCATTTTACGCAGCAGTATCGTGGGTCGCATATACATTTGCGTCGTTTGTTGGATATTCCCAAGCTGGGCTAGTTATTGACATTTTTCTCACATCAGATTGTAGCTATTATTATGCTGATGATTTGACATCACGTAAGTGGGATACAGAAGTAAAAATGACACTTCAGAAAGCAACTGGTTGTAGTATTTATATATGTCAACCACCTCTACCAGATAGGGAGACGAGATGCGTTATAGAGCTGGGTCCTTCACTGGGACCTACACACATAACAGTGGGAAGGATCGATAATTTTAAATTATGTGATAACAACATTGAATTGGATATGAAATATGTGGCATCAGAGGACTGGCCTTTCAACGCAGGAGACAATTTAGCATTCAGGCGTTATTCTATATCGAAAAGCTTGAAGATGGATTTTTTTTATTTATACAATTCTACTCTGATTTTTTCGCAAACACACTGTTGGGATGACTTATATTCGTTGAGGATCTTTGTCAAAATAAGAATATCTAGTTGTGAATTTGAACCTGATCCTAGAAGGAATGGCATATTTTTAGCTCATAATATATATAGGATAAATCATTGTAAAAACACTGTATACTTCCTCCGAAAAAATATGTTAACATACTTTTCTAATAGCGGTTCTAAAACGCTATACTTTGATTTAATTTATGATAGTAATTCTGGTAAGGAGGGACAATTTATTCATGTGGGATATAAAAGGTGTGTCATGGAGTGCAGGCAATATAAATATCACACGTACTTTCTCGATGCTGACGGAAAGACAGTGACACGATATACAACAGATGTTGGCAATAACGTGTTGATGCATAAACCCCACAAGGGATATAGAATTACAGTATTTTTATCTTCAAACAACAAGCATTGTTATGAAGCTGACTTTAAAATGTTTTTTTACGTAGATGTATTTGATGTCCCAGAGAGGCCAAATTTCAGTTTCTCAAAAAGAAGGTAAGTTGATTTACACGATACATCAACTGATTAGTAAAGCGTCAGACAACAAATAAAAACATATTTAACTCTGATCGCGCGGAAATATTTTTGTACGATCATTTTTTTCAATCTGACATCATAATTGTCTTAGTTAACTCTTCTCGCTTCATTTAAATGCCTATGTTCTGAATCTAAGGCCAATATAAATATTTTACTCTTACAGTGGAGGGGGGGGGGGTCGACTTTAAACGCCAAAATCTGATGTCTACGGATCATTCTGATATTATTTAGGTGATCCTCAAGGTCAAAAGGTCACTTTGATATGATATGTAGCTTTCCGGTGTGATGGACGGCAGCGTTAACCTCTTAACCAATGCTCTGGTCTAATAGACGGCAGCGCTAACCACACTTCACCAGAGCTCCGGCGTGATGGACGACGGCGTTGAGTAGCGTTCCGGCGTGATAGACGGCAGCGTTCACCACCAGGGCTCCGGCGTGAATAATGGAAGCGTTAACCTCTTCACCAAGGCCCCGATGTGATGGATGGTAGCGTTAACCACTTCACTAGGGCACATTTTTTTATATTCAAAATGGCAGCGTGAATTTTATATTTGAAAAATAAAAATATATAAGGATCAAATTACTCAGCTGTATGTCAAATAAGCTAGCTAGACAATGAATATGTTAGGGTATCAATTTGAAAAAATATTTTAGCCACATTTACTAATATCGGGTGATTTTAACTAGCTTTTCTCCGAAGCATGGATATGTAGGATGCCCGAAGAAAATGTAAGTAAAGTGAACCAAAAGTTGGTGTGAGGTTTTCTCCTTCAGCTGCACGGTTTGAGTAGAGGAACCAACTGAGCTTATTTACTTTTGTTTATATTTTTTATCTATACAAAATACTGACAAATCGTTCCAACTGAGAGCATGCATCAGAGGGAAGATCATGATAATTTCCGACCATCGCTAGAGCTTCCAGGACCTTATCATCGCAAGACATAGATGCTTTGAAGCACGAGCCTTTGGGTCTGCTTGCAAATCTACCAGACATATGACCATGACAACCTGTTAGAGCATGAAATACCAACAGTGCAGACGCATGCTTAGAACGCAACTTGTTATATATGCCCTGTACCGATATGCTTCCCTTTGTCGTGCCTTTTCCTGTGAAGAAGGTTGCAGATATTATATATATATAATACAAACTTCTATAGCGCATACATCCTCGGTGGTCCAAGCTCAGAGGCACGACAAACACAAGCGTTTGTCGTCTTGACCAACCGGAACACCGATGATTTAAGTCGGAAAAGCCTGCTAAAAAAATATGTTTCAATTTCTTCCGGAAACTATTTTGTGTTTTCGCAGAGCGAATTTCGAAAGAAAGTTCATTCCAATGTCTAGGTGAAGCAACAGAAAAGGCCCTGCTGCCTACCGCGGCTCTGACCCGTGGAACATTAAACTGATCTAGATCACTGGAACGAATTGTCTATGGCTGAAGCATGTTTCTAATATATACTGTTTGCTCGCTGGTCAGAGCCTGGTAGGTCAGGGAACACAATTTAAATTTGATCATGTAACGAACAGGTAACCATACAGTGCAAAGATTTTAGAAGATGATTTATGTCACAATTCGGGCAAGTCGATTACAAATTAAAATTTCTCAAATCCACGGGGCAGTTTTATGTACATGTACGAGCTCTTTCAAATAAACTAAACAAAATTGAAATCGGATAAAAATTGAGGGAGGAGAAGCATTTCTTGTGAATTGTGGACAGAGTGTCCTAATTGGATCTTAATTAGGTCATAAGTTAATTAATAATTAAAATTTCCAAAATCCGTGTGGAAGTTCTATGCACAGGCCCGATCTCTTTGAAACAAACCAAACAGAATTTAAATCCGATAAGAATTGAGGGAGGAGAAGCATTTCTTGTGAATTGTGGACCGAGTGCCCTAATTTGGTCTTAATTAGGCCATAAGTTAATTAAAAATTAAAATTTCTAAAATCCGCGAGGAATTTTAATGCATAGGCCGGAACTCATTGACACAAACCAAACAGAATTGAACTCGGATAAGAATTGAGGGGGGATAAGCATTTTTTGTTAATTGTAGACCGAGTGCCCTAATTGGGTCTTAATTAGGTCATAAGTTAATTATTAATTAAAATTTCTGAAATTCGCGAGGAATTTGAATGCACAGGCCCGAACTCTTTGACACAAACCTAACAGAATTGAAATCGGATAAGAATTGAGGGAGGAGAAGCATTTCTTGTGAATTGTGGACAGACCACAGACACCAGACGACTGACGACAGACGCAACACGATGGCATATAAGTTCATCTTAGGCCTGAAGGCTGGATGAGCTAGAAATGGGGAGCTACACTAATCCAGCTTACTACCTATCAACGAAGTTGCAATTGTTTTAGCAACAGATGGTGTTAAAAAGCGGATTATTCTACGCATGTCACGTATAAAAATGAAATGAATCATGCTTTAGGCCACCTTTGTGCACATATAGGCTAAACTAGGCCAGGAGAACCTCCTGAGGATGGTGAGATGATTGAGATGACACTGTCCTCCAGACACAGGATTCGAAATTCGAAACCTGGCGGTCTGAGGCCGAGCACGCTACCTCTCTGTCACGGAGGCTCCCCACAATACTGACTTTCACACGTGGATGGGGAAGAAACATTTTTGTTTCTTTGAAACCGCCGAGACCGGGAACCGAACCCCGAACTCTGGCGTGAAAGGCAGCGGTGCTAACCACTACCCTAGGGCCCCCGCCCATGTCACGTATAATAATAGTAGCAAGCGCGAGATATACCAGATATATGACTCTTAAAATTTAAAGCACTGTGAAAGACTATGCCAAGATTTCTAGCAGATGAAGACGGAGTTACTTCTTGTGCCAAAAATATTGCTTGAAAACATTTTTTTACGCTACACTTTAAATCCAATTAATAAAAATTCGGTCTTATCAGAGTTTTAATTTCCTTGATGATATCCAAGAAGACACATCCTAAAGACATTTTGTCATAATCTTCAAAAAAATATCGTGATTTTTTAGCGAAAGGGATAAATATATCGGGGTATCGTCGGCGTAAAGATGATGTTTGTCATTGTGTCTCTGAATTACATAGCTAAGGGGGGGGGGGGGGTAGTGTAGAGAATAAATAACAATGAACATAGGACGGATCCTTGGGGAACCCCACACACGACTTCGGCTGGACTGGATAAACAGTCCATTAGTTTCAATTTCTGCTTACGATCTGACAAATAAGAAATAAACCACTCAAGCACGATACCATCGATATCATACCAAGTTGACAAGAGATTGGTGATACTACTGTGGTCCAGAGTGTCTAAGGAGCAGACAGATCTAACAGAGTAAGTGCATTGACACTTCCATCGTCCATATTAAAAATAATGTCATTTTCAACTTTCAGTAAGGCCGTTTCAGTAGAATGATTTTTTTTTACTGATTTGATCGATTCTTTCAAGATGTGAACCAATTCGATTTGCTATAATTTTTTTCTATGATTTTCGATACAAAGTTTAGGTTTGACACTGTTCTGTAATTTTCCATGTCATCTTTTGATGAAGATGACATTTTGACTAGAGACATGACGTGTGATGTTTTAAAAATATCTAGAAAAACTCCTGAAATCGAAGATAAATTAACCATTTGTGTGATTATAACCAACAAAACATCTAATTCAGTAGGGATCAGATTAAGATTACACTTTTTGCTAGGTGAGTTTATAATATAATAATTATTGTCCTCACTTCATCAGCAGTAGCCGGTTCAAAACAAGTCATATGTGATTCACTGTCGAAGATTGAATGTCCGGCGTATCATGAACATCGTTGGTAAAATTGATACGTATTTTATTGATTTTGTCCATCTGTTCTGTGAAAAATCTCGTTTATAGTTTTCCAAAGTGTTCGTGGATTATCTGAGGTTCCATTGATACAAGAAAATTTGGAGCATGTAGTATAAGTGAAGTCTCGTCTTGACTGTGAGAGTGGAGTGAATCCGGAAAATCAAATTTTCACTTCGTGTTTGTTCCTGATGTTACCATTAGTATTTTAGAGCTAATGTTTGAGCTCTTGCTGTGACGAACAATCATCTCCTTTGGTGCGGATATCGGAGAGAAAATCTTTTAATGAAATAATCTGGATCATCAAAGTGTTTTATTTTACATGGTAATATGCAGACTTCCCCTTCGTCCTCTTTCTCCTCATCTGTTCCTTGAGTGATATTGTTATGTACCGATCAAACATCAGTCTGACATCATCATACTGTTTTGACATGTTACAGATCATCTGAATAATGACATTTGCTAAGTCTTGGCACGTTTTTATTTTTTCTGTTTTGCTAATTGAATTCACCACAGTCATCCTATCAATGATGATGACTCGGTGTGATAATGACTCATCCATAGTGTCCATATGTGTTTGTCCCACTACTGTCTTTGCCAACTGCAAGGGGGTCTCCATTGCTTAGTTATCAGATGGATCAGTTTATGTTGTCCTGTTTCAGTCAGCTTGTTCACATTGTATTGTAGTAAGCTTCTCAAGATGATGAAGTACTGAAGCTTTATCATAAGCCAGAAGTAGAGATCGAGGCACTACACCAAACTGATAAGTTCCAATGCACTCTTCAAGATCCAGCTCTGGTCGACTTCTGTAAATTACAATACAGCGTTGCAACAGACCTCGCTCTTCTTTTGTTTTGACAACCATGTCTCCAATTATAATTTCCGCTGTTGCATTGGCACTTTTACAAAGTTGTTAGTCACTTTTTTGCCATTTTGTCCCACACAGAGAGTTTTCCTTCTGCTAGCCGCTCTTTAACAAATTCTTCAAACATGTGTTGTCCTATTTCATCACGGTTGATGATATCATTGGCTGAGGCTTTGGTCATAACTGCTTTGGTAAGTAGATTGTATATCTCATCTTCATCAGTGATTTCAAATGGATTTCCATGTTCGTGAAATAAATGTTTTTTGTGTTATTCAGGATAGCTTCCTTCTTCTGAGTTCATGGTGTTATGTCCTCTTTGACATGTTTCCAGTGCAGTACTGTGCTCACATTCATGTTGTACATCAGAGAGTTCAGGTGCAATGAGAAAATATTTGTCCAGTGACTTTTCATTCTGTTTGATTCCAACTATTCCTCCAATAACTTTGAGTTCGCGACTCTCCTGTTCAATCCCATGGTATGGGCTTATTGATGTGAATCCAGTGACACTTTTGGTGACACAGAAATTTATTTTCTTGATCACAAATCTCAGGATATTGGTGTTCTGTTTGTTCTATTGTGGATATGTATAATGGGAGAAGGCGTGCATAGTTCAAGTGATCGTGGGCAAAAAATATTTTATAAGTGATTCCATATGCAACAACAGGTCGCGTTGTCTCGTGGCTCGAGCAAATTTAAGGATTGTCTTAAACTGTTTCATGGAGTTTCCAATGATACGTTGAATTTTGTTTGTAGTTCCTTCCGATTGTATGATCTTTTGGAAAATGTTTCTGGATTCAAACATGTTGATTGCTTTAGTAACAGCATCACCGAGGTTATGTCTGTGTCCTGTGTCTTTATCTATGTCTTGATAATCAGCGTCTTCCAAAAGAGTGGATATTTCCTTGAAGAATGTTTTTTGATCTGGCTGAAGTTTCAAGAATTTTTAAATTACAAACTGTATAAAGCGAGCAGGGTGACAATATGTGTTTCCATTGTTCGATACATGTGATTCCCATTTAGAGTTTGTGTTGCAGTTGTAAGTGAGTAATGTCCAGCTTCGACACATGCTTGGTCAATACCACTCTCTTCCACATATTTACCCAAGTCAGCAAGTGTCGAGAAAATGATCTACAGCTCACCAGGACGAAACAGAAATTGTTTTTGATGTCCTCTCACTTCAGCCACAACTTCATGGCTCTGTCGTGTAGCTGAAAATCAAGAGTCACCACAGTAATAGTTTCTGATCCCATAGAATGAGTAGCAATAGCACATGCTCTTATCAGACCGGTGAACAAAGTGTTATAATCTGTCGGTGGCAGGCGTATTAAAGGTGGTACTAAGACAGTGTTTGTTTTCTAACCAGGTGGAGACAACAGAGTTAATTTTTTTAGGCGCCCCATCTTCCTGGAGAAGATGAACATTGTTTCACATCTACTTGGCTTTCGCTGGAATCCAAAGACCCATGATCCATGCCATTTTATCTGTATTTGGCTCTGTACCTTGTCTTGTAGTAATTTGATGTGCAAGCACACTTTTTCATTGTTGGTATTGGTTTGTCACATGATCATCTTTTTACACGGAACAGTTGTCTTCAGTGTTTGAGAGCTTGATGACCGATCAGCCTGGTATACAGCAGTGGCAGTGCATTGAAGTGTATTCATGCCACAAGGCTTTTTGATTCAAGAAAATCTATGCTGTCGTGTGCGAACCATACAAACTGGTAGTTCACCAGCTAAAGTGGTCGATAAACCCATCCCATGGACTTAATGTTCTCTAGTACAGAATTTGCGATAGCAGTCTCTACCTCCATAACATTTTGTATGGGACAGTGAAGTTTCTACAAGCGACTTGGACCTGGTTTTTGTGCACATCTGAAGCTAATCCAACTTTAAGGAGTTTCTATACAGCGTTTCAAAGTGAGATCTTCACGCTTTGTTTCATAGGTGACCTGCCTATCAGACGTGTATGTACATACAAAATTTTGTACTAGTACAGATACACTTTGGTTGATACTTTCGATTCTGCTTGGACATTTGACTTGATGTGAACCTTGGATGGCATGTTTGCAGGAGAGATTAACAATGTAGGTTGTACATAATTATTAAATGTTTCTTCAAGTTTCCAAGGTGATGCGTTTGCAATGTCTTTTCTTAGAATTTCAGCTGTTTTTAAAGAGATCTTTACATCTTTCTAACATTTTTTGTATCTTCGGTCAAAGCATCGGTTTTATTTTAGTTTCGTTGAAATTATTTGTTCAGATTTGTTTTTTTCTGGACGCCTGGTGAAGTGCACATCAGAGATGTTGTCTAGAGATGTTTGTATCGTGAGCTGGTGGGTAAGGCGAACCCGTTGGATTTCAGCAAACCAATATATGAGTGTTCTATTTCATATTAATCGCTCAGAACTTATACCTGTGTCATTTATTTTAGTTTCCACTATGTCTAGTATCTCCAGGTCAGACACCAACTGTGATAGAATAATGTGTTGTTTTGTGACTCTTTGTGACTCTTTTCTATGTCCGCTTTGCGTGACATAGACACAAAAGTTGATATTTTATGTCCTCTGCAACAGCTGTGAGGAGATCAGATGTGCCAATAACATTGCTCAATCTGACTTTTAGCAGTCTATTATCTGTCTCTTGGCCAATGGCTTTGAACTGAGCTCCTATATTTTCAGTTGAAATATCATGCAATTTGTCTGCTTTATCTTTCTGACAAATGACGCACATTTCCTTGGCAAATATTTCACTTCGAGTAGCTCACTCAGATGAAGAAGCACTTATAGATGTAGCATCATATTTTGGTGACTGCCCTTTTGCCTTCTGTTTTACATCGTGGAAACTACCTGTCACTTTTGCTTTCTCATATGTGACTTTTGCTCGTTGAATGCATGTTTTGTGAATGAGATTTTTATAGCATGTTTATTCTAGAACAGTTCGATCATCTGCAGACAAACCTTCTTTTATTTGATTCCTCAGCGAAGAGAATTCTGTTTCTCCATAGGAACATCGCGCATTAGTGATTGTAATTAGCTTCTCTACAAAAGCCAAATAAGGATTAAGCACATACTGGTAGTTAGTGTAATCAGTCTGTTTTCTGCCTATTTGTCAGATCAAGCATAGTTCAAAATAAACACTTTGTGTTCAAAATAAACACTTTGTGTCTTTTTCGTTGATAGCAACACCGCCATTTTTGTTAAACTGAGACATTATATCTATGTTACTCTTATGGGTTACTGTTACGATTACGGGTTAAATTGGGAGTTTGTGGTATTAATGTAACCTTTGTATACTTCCAAACAGTACATGCTGAAACAAAGCTTATTATCAAAATCAAGTTAGCTTTTCCTTTTGCCGAAAAGAATACACGAGCTTTTTTTCATGACAAATGAGCTGACTAAATACATGTTATTGCAAATAAGCAAATATGTTGATATTCTGCTTCTTTATTTCATAGGCTGATATCGTGGACTGAGGCAGATAGAGACTGTACATCTAAACAAATGGCACTCCCACAAACTATAAGTCTTGCTCTGAACAAACAAGTGTCTCTTGAAGCTGCTCCTGGTGATGTCATATTCTTAGGTCTCACCAAAAATTCACAGGTTCGATAAATTATCCGTCCCCATGATTTTCCCCAATAATTAATTTATTTTTGAGATCCTGTGACCGTGGCTCGTGTGGTAGAAAAATTGTATAAATCCCCAAAATCATCCCCCAAAATAGCCAATTTCACATAATGCACTGTAATTCAATTACCATTCTGTTTACCTGCTACTAAAATAGCCGGGCCATAGATTAATTCGGGTGCGTATCTATGTTCCCCAGTCTCTATGTTCCCCGATCTCTATGTTCCCCGGTCCTATGTTCCCCGGTCTCTATGTTCCCCGGTCCTATGTTCCCCAGCATCTATGTTCCCCAGTATCTATGTTCCCCGGTACCTATGTTCCCCAGTACCTATGTTCCCCAGTATCTATGTTCCCCGGTAACTATATTCCCCATATTCCACAATAAAAAACTATGTGATGCAGAGTCCGTAATTAGTGCCATCTTTCTTTGTCGTCAGTCCGTATGTCTGTCCATCCTTCAAAGTTTTTACGATGGCTTGGTGAGTTTTGATCTCATGATTTAAAGTTGCAGATAAATGATCTCGATTTATTTTTTAAGGTGACAGGGGGGTGGCTCATGAAATGAATTTAGCTGTCTCCATGATAGTTTGGTGATTTCTAATAACTTCCATATCAAATCTCAGATGTGTCCAAGTGTGATCATGAACAGTTATAAATATTTCATGAATGTTGGTAAACAAAAAAACTATGAACGTTCATGCACGTGTTTATAAACGGTTCATGAATATTATTGAACAACAAATGAGACTTTCACGAAAGTTCATGAACTTATTATGTTCATGAACTCTCACTTTGTTCTTCAACATGGGTTGTTCATGAACGGTCATAAACTCATGAACTTTCAACCTAAAGTTCCCGAGCCTTGTTCATGAAATTGAGGTTGTTCACAAACTAAGTTTATGTTGATGTTCATAAATGTTCACGAATTATTCATGAAAATGTATTAACTTCCTAAAATACATATAGTATCTTGATTGAAGATTATGTGTGAGGAGCGCGCAGCGCGGGACCCTGCGCGAAAAAAACGTAGATGGGCAAAGCCCGCCACTTTAAAACTTTTCCACAAACTAATATAAAAAAATCAACTTCTCACTAGACCTCTTTTTACAACTTTATTTTAAAATATATAGAAAACATTTTTTCTTGTCCTAAAAAATTGAGATACCAAGTATAAAACATCTATTTTAATCATTTTTTAATGAACAATTAAAATCATCAAAAAACACACACAGAATACGTTACATTTTTTTATAGTTTAAACATTTACCAAAATATCTGATATGTATTGGGCATTTTTGTACAAATACTATGCAAAATAAAAACATGCACAATTAAATATAATAGTGTAATTTCAATGTTTCTAAGTGTCAATGTAGTGTATTATTATTTTAGTTTTACCCTTTCAATATTGTTTGAAATAAACCTAGGCAATACAATAAATTGTGCGTGTCATTGTCACCAGAATTATTGTATCTACTATTTCACTATACTTCACTAGGCACAAAATCATTATCAGAATTAAAAGTAACGTATTCTGTATTTGTGTGTATAATGGACACACTGCCACATTGAATAATCGAGGTGTTTTTTTGTCTAAGCACATTTTTGATAATTTCTAGAACGATATATACTGAGTTTCTGTCATTTCGTGCCTGTTAATTAATATGTCCAATAAAAATGCAAAATACGTTACCAAAATACGTTACATAACTAACATAATTCATGTTATCATAAAGTAATGATACTAAATGTCACTATATCCAGTAAATAGTTGTGTCATGCAAAGTGTGAGTGTTTTGTACTTTTGTTACGAAACAGAATTCACTATTACAACATTGTTCAGTGAAAAGCAAAATACGCTACCGAAATACGTTACCAAAATACGTTACAAAATGTAACGTATTTTGTGTAAAGTATTCTGGATTTTTTTACTTTTTGCACAATTGTAAAGCTGTGTTCAGTGGCCAGGCTAATTTTTTACTTGCTGCGTGGAGACCTAGTGAGTAACTAAAGGGTCATTTGTTGTTAAGTATGCATATCACTATATCTTCCATGTAACGTATTCTGTTTTCTTAAAAAATAAATAGCGTCTGCTTGTTTCTATTGATTATTGCAAGAGTAGTACTGTCAGTATCACATAATTTTTTTATGTCTTTTTATATACATACCTTAGATTACATATTCATCACACAGCAAGGAACTTTAGTTGATTTTTTTTACTTTTTGCACAATTGTAAAGCTGTGTTCAGTGGCCAGGCTAATTTTTTACTTGCTGCGTGGAGACCTAGTGAGTAGCTAAAGGGTCATTTGTTGTTAAGTATGCATATCACTATATCTTCCATGTAACGTATTCTGTTTTCTTAAAAAATAAATAGCGTCTGCTTGTTTCTATTGATTATTGCAAGAGTAGTACTGTCAGTATCACATAATTTTTTTATGTCTTTTTATATACATACCTTAGATTACATATTCATCACACAGCAAGGAACTTTAGTTGATCTTAGAATTTTTGGCAGATAAAAACAACTAACTAACCCAAATGTAACGTATTCTGTTATTTTGTGGCGACATGAACATTAATTCAATTTTGCAAGGGACAATATACTACTTTTGGGAATTATTTTTATAAATACAATTACTACTATATGTTCGTCAAATTCGAACAATTTATCTTCCAAAAACTGCACCCACTCATGAGCAGTGACCTGTCTAAGACAAAAATTCAAGCTGGCGACATGCCAAAAATGTCATTTTTATGGCATTACAGTGGTCATGCATGACTTCAATGATAAAACTGGTTAAACATAAGTGGAGGTCACTACAAACGAGAACACTGCTGGGGTCACATGATTCTTGAAGTCGCGGGCTTTGCCCAGATACACTGGTCTCAACCTTAACTCGACGAGGCCGCCTTTAACGTGATCGCCTAGTCACATTGAGAAGGGAGAAAAAATGTTGTTTCTCTGAAACCCTAAACAGGGACAGCGGGGCTCGAACCCGGGACGCATGCATGACTGGCGAGGCAGTCAGGCGCTCTAGCTTCTTGTCTTGTCTTGTCTTGTCTTGTCTTGTCTTGTCTTGTCTTGTCTTGTCTTGTCTTGTCTTGTCTTGTCTTGTCTTGTCTTGTCTTGTCTTGTCTTGTCTTGTCTTGTCTTGTCTTGTCTTGTCTTGTCTTGTCTTGTCTTGTCTTGCCACGTCTTTGAGGATTATATTTTTTCTGAGGTTACTTCTTACGTAAACACAGTAAGCTAGCTAAGCTTCATTTGCTAATTGAAAACATATATCCCTCCCCCCTCACAATATTACACAGAACTGAACAGAAAACTGAGTAACTAATTACCTGGGTATTTTAAAATATTATGTATTCTGTGGTTGATAATCTAAAGCAGAAAGTCTCAATTTGCTAATTAATGAGTTGCTTAGCCATTGCGTAGTTGACACCATACTCGCCAGCTGGGGCTGTCATTCACCACATGCAGGTCATGAACTAAACTGAGATTTCAAGCTCATAACAATTCATCACAGTTCAGGAAACTTTGCCAGTCAACATTCATCACTTGAGAAACTTCATCTCATCGGGTAATAAATAAAATTAATTTTTAGGAGGACTCTATGTCAATTTGGCAGACGAGTGGCCAGATCAATATCTAAAGGTCACAGCTAGAAGCCAACAGAGGACAACATTTGTTGTAATCACGGTATATCTCAGTTCCTTTCTTCGTTTCTCACTTTGGGTGTTTCGTTGGTTTAGTATCGTCTTCTGTTGTTTCACATTTCATCAAGTTTTCCGTGGATTTATTTCTTCACACTTTCTTTGTTGTATACTGTCGTTGTATTGTACTTCTGTCGTTTTGCACTTTAGTTGTTTCAAAACTCTCGATGTTGCTCACTTTCGCTCAGTTGCTCACTCTCGTTGTTTCGTATTTTCGTTGTTTTATACTCTCTTTGTTTTGCACGTTTTGTTATTTCGTACTTTTGCTGTTTTGTACTTTCGTTTTTTCTCAATCTTTTGTTTCACACGTCTCTTGTTGTGCACTTTTTTATTTAATACTTATCTTGTTATGCACTTTCAGTTGCCATGTTGCCCGGTACCTATGATCCCGGGCTCTATGTTCCCCAATACATTCCAGATTTCTTGGTCCCCCAATACCCTCCCCCTCCCCATCACATTTTATCCCCCAGTGTTTGTACGTTGTTTCGTATTTTTACTTCTGTTGTCTTGCACTTTCGGATTGATCCTTATATTCCACAGTCTTTATATTGTTTCCCACTCTTTATGTTCCCCAGGAGGGCCTACCTATGTTTCATCTCCCAGTGTTTCGTATTTTTGTTGTTTTGTACTTTCATTGATTTGTACATTCGTTGTTTCGTACTTTCTCTATTTCGCAGTATCTCAATTTCGTTATTTCACACTCCAGTTGTTTCACACTTTATGGTTTCGTCAGCACTTACTACCTTTTGAAAGATAGTAAGTGCAATCTTTGTGCAAACTTTAAACTGCTATGACTCGGTCAATATAGCAGCTAGACTTACAAAAATGCTACCTACGCACTTAGCGGCTCACGGCGCATCGATCCGTGTAAATGGCGCAAAAGAAGATAAATTACTACGAAAGCACATATGTGGTTTAGCACATTTTTTATACAAATATAGGGGTAGGGTGGGGCAAGACGCCCATGCGGGGTAATTCGATTTATGCATGAGCGAAACCTCAAAATAAAATAAGAAGCCAGCCTGCCCGTGTGATATAATTGTTCCAAGGTGCATTCTTCCCTGAAGTCTCATTTTCTATTTTACAGTAATGGTCTACCCTGTCGAGCACAGTTTGCACATGTAAATTACAGATATTGAACTCAATGATGGTCGCGAGTCAGCCTTTTTAAATTTGATCAAGTTGACATATTTGACGGTATCTCCCTCACTAAAACTGCACTTTTTGTTTTATAGCAATGGTCTAGCTATCTGTCACGGTTTGCCAGATATCAGGCATATTAAAGTTAATTATGATCGATGGTCGGCCATTAAAGTAGATCAAACTTAATGAACCCCACAAGGCACATCTACACCCCCTAAGGGATGTGTGTGTGCAATATGAAATGGATCCTCCCATGGGTTCCCGAGATCTGCTCCAGAAATAAAACGAAATGTGGCCAGATATCAGGCATATTAAAGCTAATTATGGCCGATGGGCGGCCATTTAGGTAGTTGAAATTTCATAAACTTCAAAAGGCACATCTACACCCTTATGGGATGTGTGTGTGTATAATTGAAGAAATCCATCCACAGATCTGCTCCGGAATCGAGACGCGTACAGACAAACAGACGGCCGAACATCAGGACGACCGGACAGATGTAGGCCTACCCCCGCCCCAACTTCGTCAGGCGGGGGATAAAAACGTTCTCATGCGAGATGTCATTGGAAAAGTGATATTAAATACACACCTCTTTCTGTCGAAAAGTGAACAAAATAAATCTTCTAAGGTAACAGTGGCGACCATCTTGAAAAAAGAAGCTACTCTGCCAATTTTGTCAACAAATTGTTCCAACACTCCTCATACCTCCCTCTCCCCCCCCCAAAAAAAAAAAAAAAAACTCGGGGAAGATAGGTAACGGGGAACATAGGTATCGGGGAACATAGGTACTGGGGAACATAGGGATTGGGGAACATAGGGACCGGGGAACACAGGACCGGGGAACATAGGGATTGGGGAACATAGAACCAGGGAACATAGAGACTGGGGAATATAGATACTGGGGAACATAGGACCGGGGAACATAGAAATCGGGGAACATAGAGACTGGGGAACATCGTGATGACCCCGATTAATTCTGCTGTCACAACCTAGGTCAATCAATATGACGACGTCACCAGGGTTATCACGTTAACCCCGGGTCAGCGTGTGGTGGATCGCATGTAGTATGCATCCACAAATACCATCATTTAGAACTGTTATATTGGGTATCATACACCATCTCCACATCAGAGGGCCTTCCCTAGTATGTTATGGTGATTTTCCTGGTACAGTGGGGGTACTGGGATGATTGCCAGTGGTGGTACCTTTCGCCCCCATCAGGGTAGGATCATTGGGGATATGGTCCGTCTGTGGCACTTGTCCACACCAATCATCCAAGGGAAGCTGAAGCCTCCTCGTATCTGGCCATAATCTTCGGGTGGATTGCCAGTGGCATACCCTGGTTTATATGCTCAACAGCGGAGCCAATGCAGCACCCAGCCCCCAGTCTTATTTGCTGGGCCACTAATGTCATTAGTGCCTACCGATCAACTGATTATCACACCCGTATGTGCTGATAAACACAGGGGCCTTCCCCGATGGCACATTCGTATCGACTGGGGCTTGCAAACTGGAAGTACCAGATTCGAATCTCGGTAGGGCCGTATATTAGAGCCGTGGTTGTGGATATATTTGGTGATCCAAACTGTTCAAAGGCTTGGAGTGTACAGAGCTGCTTATGATACTGTACACTATAAGGAACCCTTGAGGTCATTCGAAATAAGAGCATTGTCATAGTCTCGGGCATAGTTCCCGCTTCGGGCTTCCTTCTGTAGCGATATTGCCAGAATTTTGCAGAAAGCGACGTAAAGCAATTTCCACATGATTATCACAGGCGTACAGCAGAGCTGCTCTGCTGCTTGGGCGTACATTAGGGGGGGGGGGGGGGTATTATCAACACATCAGAGGATTATCTCTAGTAGGCTAACTGGATTTTACTGGTACAGTAAGATTACGTAATAGGCCTCTCAGTCCCGCCTTTTAACTGTATAAACAGTTAAAACGAAATGTACTAGCTATAAAAAACGAATATCGACGTCAGAATATTGTAACTATCGAGCGAAGAAACAAACTTATAAAAACTAAAGTGACACAGTTCACTTATTGTACGGCCCCTCAACTGGAGCATAGACTAGGCCCACATCATTGTATATGTAGGTCATGTAGACCAGTCAAGAAAATCAATACTATAATTATATAGGTGATGTCTCCCTGCCCTCAACTGCCATAAATGAAAGCCGCGTGTTCATTCGCTGACGAAAGGAGGTCATTCTGTGTAACCCAATCAGAATCAGAAACTGAGACGGAAATCTTATAAAATATGAGGCAATGTTTTATAAATAGTGAACTGAACACATTTTTTCCTTATAAAAAGTGAGTGGTGAGGCTAAAAATAGAGTAAAAAGTGCAGTGGGAATAATTCATAATTTCCAGGACCTATGTGCACTCCTATATTCGGCCTAGGCCTATTTAGGCAAAGGGGCCTACACTTTTACATTTAAAATTAAGGGGTATATTAATATATAACAATATCCACTGTTTCAAGTTGATATAATGTTTTGTTTTAGGGCCATTTCACGCACTGGACGAACAGTTTGCCGGTGACATATGCTACTTGGTATGATTCTTCCCAAAAATACGGTGACCAAAATATGACAATATACAAATATCATCTTGTTGGGTACATGAAGCAGAATAAAAATAATACAAAGTACACACACGCAGCTGTACAGCCGGACATGTCTCACAGTAGAAACTGTGCAGCACTAGTAGCAGTGCAGGCACAGGATGGCACATTTCCAATGATAACAATTCACTGTGACACTCAATATGAAACGTCCTATTTTTGTCAAGTCATACAACCTGTGCCACCTCCACCACCACTACAAACGTCCTTATTAAATACACATGATTGCGATGATGGCTGGTTCACGGTGAAAGGGTCCAGCAAGTGTTTTTCACGTGTTACATGGCCAACACGGAAGCTGTCATACAATGATGCCCAAGATATATGTGCCTCACGCGATGCTTCCATTTTAACGTTAGAAGTTGGACGATTCACATTTAAAAACATGATATCAGCAGTTAAAGCACGAATAGTAAGTAGTGTAATATCTTATCAGGGAAATGAGCGCACACCACCGAAAAGAGTGTATGAAGCATTTTATGGCCAAGCTCTCTCAAGACAATCATCACATAGTGCAATACCAGAGATGGTACATCTTCTGACAGGTAACACTGGCTTCTCCCATTATTTTACTAGCTTAAACGACAAGTGTAGCATAGCAACACAAGATCTACTTCAGTTAATCAAATATAATGACCAAAAATACAACAGAGACACATTAGGCCGAGTCCTGGATTGGGGCGTGAGATGTCAGTCTTGTGAGGCTCCTAAAGCTGTAAATGGTGTAATATGTGAGAAAACAAGCAATCCGTATAACAGGCAATGTCAAGATAGGTATTTTAAATGTGATGATGGAACTTGCATACTGTTGATTTATAGGTGTGATTTTATATCAGACTGTTTTGACAAAAGTGACGAGGCCATATGTAATGGTAATATTAGCAGCAGCTGGATAAATTCAACTCTCACACTCTCATGTTATGATGGTGTTTTATGTGATCAACAAAAGCAAATAATTTTACCAATTCATGCTATATGTGATGGATTCTACTCCAACGTCACACTTATACAAGAAAAATATGCCTGTTGGCAATTTGAATTAAAAACTATTAATTTATTTACATTGCCAATTAGTTATAAATCATACAATTGGTCACACAAAAGATCTAATAAGAAAAACAACGTATTCACCTTTGATCACCTGACCGCATTTAATTTTCTTAAAACCTGCTTGAGTTTGAGAAGAACTGCTGGTCGTTTGTGGAATCAATCTATGATCACAAAAAACATTTTACTTAAAACTGATAGGGAAAAGAGCCCAGATGTGACAACACGATGTAGAATCAGAGTCAACGTGGATTATGATAGTCGCAAGTTGTCTGATTTTAGTCAACTGTGTCAATCGGTGACCTGTCCTGGTATGTTTAAATGCTCAGATCATTACTGTATTTATTTATCATCTGTTTGTGACGGACAATATGATTGTAAATGGGGAGATGACGAACTTGTTTGTCCTTTGTCATCTTGTCCAGGATTGTTAAAATGTCGAGGTGAAAATCGATGTGTGAGTAGGGAAGAGATATGTGATAACCATATAAACTGTCTATACTCTATGGATGATGAAATAGGATGTTTCACCTGCCCTGATGACTGCCGGTGTGCAGGTTACAGTATCTCATGTAATGTTAATAACTCACTAGGGAAAATCATAGGTTCAAATGTCAACCACGTTAAAGCATTACTTCTGATGGGCGCGCAAGACAAACTTATTTTGAACCAAATTAATTTATTAGGTATAGTTTATTTGAATGTTTCCCTTTGTAATATAAATTATGTTGATGCAACCGAAGTTCCATCTAAATCGTTTATCGTAATTACGGATTTTAGTTATAATAAACTCACAAACATGCATTTCTTTCAAAATAGTATATTTAGAAACCTTATCTTTCTTGAAGTTTCGTTTAATCTAATTACTCAAATTAAAAATGTTTTTCTAGACCATTTAGTATTCCTTGGACTGAAAGGAAATCCACTACAAGAACTCATTCTACAAACATTTCATCATTCATTCAAATCGCTGGTTGATATACAATATATTTTTTATCAATACCATTTCATCATGCAATTTCCATCAGCAGTGTTTGAAAAACTAGAAGTAAAAGTGTCAGACTGGAAACTATGTTGTATTATATCTAAATACATCACCTGTACGTCATCTGGGATAAAGGTCACTTGCTTTGGTCTGTTCATTATGAAAATAGAGCAGATATTTATGTATGGTATCACTAGCATTTCATGTTTTGTAGCTATGATTTCGATAACAAAACACATTACAGTTTTCTGGGTATCACGAAAGAAACTGTCAAGAAAAAAAAGATATTTCACTATAGTTCTTTTGAATCAATCAGTGGCTACTTTGCTAAATTCATCATATTTAGTGGGGATACTAGTGGCAGACATAGCCGATGTCAATAATATTCTGTGGAGAAAAAACTATATCTGTATTTTGTTAAATATAATTCTGCACATATCACTGGTAGCAAACATGGTATTTAAAACCAGTTTGTTAACTTTTGTTTCTCTGCAAATGATATATCCCTTCAAACATCAGTGTTTGTGGCTTCGTTGGTCAGCTATATATTCAATAGCTGTCTGGTTATTCGTTTCGAGCACATATTCAATAAATGTGATTGATCAGCTGCTTATACACAAGGAAAAATATCATTTTGATTACATATGCTCGATCGCGCAGTGCGGTATAAAAGGAACGATTTATCCCCTATTAAGTACGATTTGTTTATCAGATTGTTTACTGATTTCCTTATCCATCTATAAAATTATTGAAACACACATTTCTTTGATGAAGTCAATACACACAAATAATACGTCATCAGCTAGGCCACATGTTTTAAAAATTGCTATGGTCGTCTTAAAATTGTCACATCCTGTAACTTTAGAAGTACCTTTTCGATTCAGTTTGCTGTGTTTATTAGCGATTCAATTTTCGGGCTCATTACATGAAGGCTTTTGTAACTACACCTTTATATATTTCTTACCAATAAATGTGATATATACGTCTCTTTTCTCGGTGTATCTCAGCTATTATCACAAATCATAATAACAAACATGGGAAATAATTTGATGAAATAAATAATTAGTTTGTTGAAACTAGCATCGAATAATAACCTACATACTATAATATTTATTTTATTTAGTGCATAATACTATACAAATTTAGAGCATTATACAAACAAGATGTAATTCAAAAGACATGTCAAATCGTGTGGAGCTCAATATTTTATGACGCCTACACTTTTGAAAATCAGGCTTGCAATTACATTGATGTATTTATTTGCAATGTTGAAAGTGTATCTATTGTAAAAGCTGGGAAATTAAAAAGACATTCCACCTGTATAATGTTTATATGTAGATTTGGTATGTGTACATTCTTCCTAGGCATGCATTTTATTTTTATCAAGTGATAACTTGTTTAAGTTTGAACCATTCATCAATATTTGCAAGCTCTTTCTTAATGTTGTCACTTGCAGTGTTTTTTTGGTTGCTCACCCTTTCGACGTGACCCATAACCTGATGACATAGGTATTCAAATGAAGCGGAAAGAGCTAACATTTATGATGACATCAGATTGAAAAAAAACATTGGTCTCCATGGAATATACAAAAATATTTCAGGACACCCGCGGTTATGATTGCCATAGTAGGACCTAATGTCATTACATTCTACACATCGTTTACGTTCAGATAGATAATTGTTTAGTAGAGCTAGGCAGGATGATCTGATTCTATAATAATCCAATGTATACAACATAGATATAGAGAAAATCTATGGTATACAATAACATTTGATTATCCAGGGTGTCGAGTGCTTTAGTCTGATCCATATATACATTTATAAAGAGTTTATTGACGTCCTTATCTTCAATTACTCTGTCAATGACTCAAGCTACAGTCAGCCTACTCATTGCACTTTACAATATAAAATCATTGAAGTACTTAACATACATATTACCACCAAGTTCCATATAACATATTTTACAATCTGGGATGTTTTGGTTGGACATAAAGATAATTCTTGTTTTATCTTGTTTTCATCTTGTTTTCATAAATATTATAGTAATTTCACACTGATTCTGTGAATTTCCCAGTATATTACATCAACACATATTTGAGTAATACTGACAATACAATATTAGTTCGAGTGTATGTTTTATTGGTGGCGATATCACCATAATGGAGTGATCCGAATGTTGATGTTGGAATGATTCGCGTTTCAAAATGGTAGTATATAATATTGATTTGTTGTGCGTTGTTAACCAGCACATCATTTTAGCAACTATATATTTGAAAGGGAACGTTTTTTAATTTTTAATCACTTTTTTAATGTACGTTTTTTGTTATAGTATTGCTGTAGAGAGCATTGTGTTAACAATATAATCCGAACTTAACCTTTTAAACCCTTTTGAACGCACAGCTACAGTCGTTATTAATTTGTATAGCATAGCATAGCATAGCATAGCATAGCATAGCATAGCATAGCATAGCATAGCATAGCATAGCATAGCATAGCATAGCATAGCATAGCATAGCATAGCATAGCATAGCATAGCATATTGAAGATTTTGAACGAAATAACATGCAAACTTGTACCAATTTAAAAAACATAAATGCAGCATGGAAATCATTCTGTGATTGTTTTACTGAAACCCTCGATGAGCATGCTCCTATAAAAGAAAGAAGAGTTCGATCAAACCAGGCGCCTTACTTAAATAAAAACTTAAAACAGGCCATCTGGAAAAGAAAAAGGCTTTATAAAAAATGTCTTAAAAATCGAACAGATACAAACGGAGAAACATACAGAGTACAAAGAAACATGTGTGTCGAAATTAGAAGAAAATCATTACGATCTTATTTTAAATCAAAAAATTTCGATGAACAAAATGGGTCATCTTTTTGGAAAGTAGTTAAACCTTTCATTACAAACAAAGTACACCATAATGGATTGAATCGAATTCTTCTTGAGGACGGGAGAATTATAACAGATCATGGGGGAGGTTGCCGAAGTTATGAATAACTATTACATCAATGTGGCTGTTCAAATAGGAAACAAAACTATCAAGCAAGATGCCTTTGTTGATCACCACAGCATAAAAGCTATAAAAACAATTTGGCACCTAGCTCATCTTTCAAGTTTAGGAATACTACAGAAGGAGAAATTACTAAAATTATAATATCACTAAATCCTGAAAGGCTTCTGGGCCGGACCGAATTTCACCGAAATTGATCAAAATTGCTTGGCCTCAAATTGGAAATGTTCTGACCGGAATGATCAACAATGCCATCGACGAAGGATTTTGTCCTGACAGCCTCAAAAGGGCTCAAGTTACACTGTATTCAAGTTACTGTATTCAAAGAGGCTGACAACCTCTCCAAAGACAATTACAGACCTGTTAGTATTCTGCCATGTCTCTCTAAAATATTTGAGAGGGTAATAGCAAATAGACTTAATGAATACTTTGAAGGCATATTCCATGAGTCACTGTTAGCTTCTATGAGTGGTTACAGCTGTCAGGATACTCTATTAGCCTTGGTGGAAAAGTGGAAGTCAACTTTGAGAAATAATAAATGTGCTGGGGCCATTTTTATGGATCTCAGCAAAGCAGTTGACTGTATGCATCATGATTTGTTGTAGCAAAGCTTGATGCATATGGAATAACCACAAACAGCTTAAAATTATTGAAATCTCACCTCACTAATCGACAACAGAGGGGCAAAATTTGTAACACTACAACAAGCGAATAGAAGAAAATTTTAAAAGGGATATCGCAAGGCTCTAGTCTTGGCCCGCTACTTTTTAAAATATTTATCAATGACATGTTCCACTTCATCACCAGGGCTGATCTAGTCAACTATGCGGACGAGAATACCATATGCTCTGAGCAACCAGCAAGACAACAGGTGATTGAAGTTTTGCGGGCTGAATCAAGTCTTGCAATATAATGGTTCACCTACAATCTAATGCTTGCTAATCCACAGAAGTTCCAGGCTTTCTTCTTGAACTGTAAACAGGTAAATTTTGCATTTGATCTTGATAATGTTACTATAATCCCAGACAATGTTGTGAAACTTCTTGGTGTACACTTAGACTCTAAATTAAATTTTGAAAACGACATATCACACATTTGCAAAAAACTGGAAATCATCTTAATGTTCTAAAAAAGTTTCTAACTTCATAAACAAAAATGATAGGATGGCGATATTTGGAGCATTTATTCTATGCCACTTTCAGTTCTGTAGTGTATTCTGTCACTTCTGTGGATTGGGCAGTATGATGGAAAATATACAGGGAAGGGCTCTTAGATTTGTACATGGGGACTATACTAGTGATTATAATGGTCTCCTGTCCATATCTAAGTTGTCCTCTTTGAAACTTGGTAGAGGAAGAAGCATCGCAACTCTTACTTATAAAATTATGCACAACTTTGCACCCTCTTATTTAAAAGATCTAATCACCCCGACCGGAAATTTAAAATTACTTTTGCCTTCTTTTAGGTCTACACGACATGGTCTAAATTCATTTATGTACAAAGCACCGAGGATTTGGAATACACTCCCCATACAAACCGAAGCAGCGTCATCTCTACCAGGTTTCAAGGTCCTTATTAAAAAATGGAATGGGTACACCCATATGGGATTCTAAAAATCACTATCTAATGTATTATAATATTCTTTAATTTATTGAACTAAGTTAAAAAAAATCTAAGTAGGTTATTTTGTATGAAATAACAAATTATAAATGAAAATAAATAATGTTTTATATAAATAATACAAATGTATTTTAAGTTATTATAACATAAACCTTAAAAATGGAATTTATCTGTGATAAAATGCAACTGTGAAATGACAATTATTTTTAAATTAATCTGATGTGTATTTTTAAGACTTATAATTTGAATCTGAAGGAATGTTAAATGTTCTATATGTGCAATTATCTGTGATGTATTATGTGTTATGTTTGTCATATTGTTGATTTTTAAATAACGATCGGCTGACTAGCCTCTGGCTAATGTTTTCTGTGAATGAACCGATCTAAAATAAAATATATCTTATCTTATTTAATTTCATAGCATAGCATAGCATAGCATGGCATAGCATATATACCATAGTATAGTATCGACAATATGAGTTCCAAACTTAACCATTCAAACGTTATAACAGCTATATTTCGTCCCCTTGGATAAGAAATGGTGTATCTGTCACTTCGCAACGTGACAGATACTCCTTTTTGTATCCAAAGGGACGTTTTGATTTTATTATATTAACAGTTGTTGAGAATAAAATGTGTTTTAATGACCAGTATTTGCAAATCTTTGGTACAACAAAGATGGATAATTTTCACCAACTTGAAACTTTGTTACAATTTTTAATAAGAAAAACTAGAGGGTAATCTGTTAATTGTAATACAAATATCAGTTGTTTAATGTACGTTTTATTGTAATAGTGTGTTTTGTTTGAAAATAAAAATAAATTTATTTATTGTTCGATTGTTCGATTGTTTGCACACATCCAAATAATAAATAGTAAAAAGATGGTGTGAGATATTTTAAAAAAATAGAGGCTACGTCAGACCATTATACATGACAATAAGTAGACACTGGTACTCCCGGGGTACTGGGATGATTGCCAGTAGTAGTACTTTTTACTTCCATAAAATCAGTTATTTTCTCTTAATTATACCAGATTTGGTATTATTTATAAATTGACACAGCACATCACTTTGAGAAGCAGAATCTGTGAAATACGATGCTTTAATTGGTAAAACTCGTGAAAAATAGATTTACTGACCCCTGACCCCCCCCCCCCTCCTCAAAGTGTCATTGCTAAATAATGTATACGTTGGGGTACACTCTGCTAATACCACGAGGTGGTGGATATAGTGATGGTCAAATTGTATAAGGCATTTGTATATTCTATGTGGCATCTTTTTTGTACACACGATTTAGTGCACAAAACCTATATACAATCCAGGAGCGCTGTCATTTATCCCACTTCCCAGGTAAGTTCTGCAGGAATTTACCTTACAAAAAACGACTTAAATGTAAATTATTATATACTTAATTGAACTGCGTCTTCATATTGCCAATTCATATGAAGTTATCCACTGTAATTCGACATTTTATGGGGCTGGTCCCTTTGCTATTCTGCCGTGAAAAGCCAAAAGGCTTACTCTGCTTACTTAACAAGTAAGCTGATACTGCCTTTCGGCTTTGCACGGCAGTCTACAAGTGAACGAGATCGACACCGTTTATTAACACCCGGGTGTTTATAAACACTCTCCGGAAGTGCGCTGCGAGTGCTTATAAACGGACGGTCGTTTTTAAATGGGCGGCCATTAAAAAACGGCTGGACCCGTACCTCTTAAATAACCGGCAATAGCGTGTTTGATATTAGGTCTCTTACGTGGGATGAATGGAGTTACCCAGATGGAGTTATCCTTCCTATTGTTACCTGGGGACTATCCGACTCGAGGATAGCGGAGCTGCGCGAAATGCCACGGAGTTTCAGCATTAAATTCCACAGCGAAAACCCAAGTCTGGGCATGTCTGGAGGTAGATCCCCTAGACATGCCCAGAACCCCCTATCGGGCGAGCGAGGAAATACGCTTTCAATAACCCACCATGCCCTATCAGCCCCACCCTCACATCATCATCTGTACATCATTTAGTCTTATCAATTGACTACAACGTTTTTATCATATTACAATGTCACTCAAAAGACCTTTTGTGCCGAAAAGTGACATAAGGCAATGATTTACTACTACTACTACTACTGATAATACCACTAATAAAATGGCATTTAAAGATTCATACAGCTTTGAAGCGCGCATGTGTGGGACGGTCAAGTGTAGGCCTACATTAGCCTATAGAGTACACTTTGACAGCATTAATATCAGCGACTGAACTGATTACAAGATACTACTCCAACGAGAAATTGACCCAATGCTGTTTTAATGTTAGGCCAACGTCTGCGGACACAAAACCAACATTTGGTGAATGTGCCGTGTTGGCTGGGAAAGCTCTTACTGTCAATATGCTGGAGGTGAACTGTTTCTAAACCCCCATGGTAACATAACCTTTTGTGTCACAACACACAGCCAACATAAGAGAAATGGTGAATTATTTGCTCATAGATGTCGCCCAAGTATGTGGAGTTTATATGATTTGGGAACTTGCTCTTAATGCGGCGATGGGTATGAAACGCATACAGTATCATTATCTTGATTGATAACTGTGGATGTGGGGTGATATGTCATTGTGGAATGTCCAGGGGCCACTGTTGCATTCTGGGGACCACATTGTCCCGCGTATTTTGACAGTTGACAACACCTTTAATGAAAGATTATGCATTGTATGTGACAGTCAACAGTTATCTAGATTTATCTATCTTTATTTTTAAAGGCATGTGTATAAAGAATATCTCATGATGTCCCTCCTGTACTTAATTCCATTAAAATATATTGTTTACAGCTCATAAACCTATTGCTGAATACACAATAGCAAAAATATCAATATCTGAGCTGAGTAAACTACATCTTCTTGACTGAAGCATAAATGTACTAGTTCTGAATGGTTTGTGCGGTGTCCTCGACATATCTTGCCGTCTATATTATTTAGTATTGTTGTGCATAGACGCTACATTATTTAGTATTGTCGCGCATAGAGAGGTACTTTATCACGGTACACTTTCAAGTTATAATCAGTGAAGATGGAGCTTGGACTGCGGCAGTCACGTATTTTGTCTTTCATCCTCTTGATCATGTCCACCAGCTGGAGGAGGCAAGTTCAGGGTGTGGAGGTACAGCTACCCGCTGAAAGTGAGTACAAAAGTATTATATCAAATAATATAATCTATGTAAATTAAAAAAAATCTTAATGTGCAACTTTACTATACCAGATAATATAATCTATATAAAATAAACCAAATCATAATGTTCACCATTATTATACTAAATAATATAAGTTATATAAGAAATACTTTTTAAATAAATTATTATTATTGTTTAAAAGCTCCAACACGAGCATGTTTCATTATTGCACTCTCGAGTAGCCCTAAAAAGCAGCATGACTAATATTTGTATAAATATGTATTTAACGTGCCTCAATGAGTGCCGCAGAGCATGTGGTCACACTTTTGCGTAATGTGTGGGGTGTTTTAATAACAGTTGCCGATACTACACATTGTTATTTCATCCAATTGTATTAAATTGTATTACTGCTGTAATTTATCCACTCGACTGAATTCTAAAGAAAAATAGTATATGATACGAGGCTGTGACAATAACGCCTATAGCCACTATCAAAATAGGTTTAGAGTATAAATCTTAACATAATAAAACAAACTTTTTGTTAAAGGTATGGTCAACTGTCAAAATTCGCAGGACAAGGGTCCCTCAGAATGCAATAGTGCCCGTGGGTAGGCCAAGGCCCTATTCCATAATAATACTAAATATGCGCTTCATACCCAAGGCCTCATTAAGAGCAAGTTCTCAAATCACAGCAAGTTCATATTTACTTGAGCGACATCTATGAGTTAAAAAATTAAAGCCCTTTGCTCTTACCCCTACTGGCTTGCAAACAAACTGACTGTATTACTGGGGTATGTGGAAACTGCCTGTGAACACAAAACATTTGTATGACTTTATGCAATGTTGGACCAGCGTCGAAGACGTTGGGCCGACGTTGTATAAATGCCATACAAATGTATTGTGTTTGCTGGGCAGGAGGACTTTCTCTCAAACATTGTACATTTATCCAATGTTGGTTCAAAGTTGGGCCAGCGTTGCAGACGTTGGCCCAACATTAATACAGCATTGATCAATGTCTTGTTTGAGTGGTATCTTGTAATCAGTTCAGTGGGTATATTAATGCCGTCAATCTGTACTCAATAGGCTACTGTTGGCCTACACTTGACCGTCCCAGGCATGCGCATTTTGCAGCTGAATCATTCTTTAATGTTAACTAAATGTAAATATCAGATGTATGACCCTGAATTCTCAGCATTTATTGGCCCAACGTCTTCGTCGTTGGTCCAACATTGTACAAATGTTATATAAATGTGTTGTGTTTGCTGGGTATAAGGCTGCTAATCATAATTACTAATATAATAATTGCACATTTTGATGTCACCCCTTTTTTCAGTGATTCAGGAGCAGAGGGGGATTCTCAGTAACATTGCCACAGGCGAGTGTATGCGAGACAGTGGTGATGTCGCCATCATTTACAGAACAAACTGTGGGTCCGCCACCACAAACAACTTGCAATTGACATTCTATGCCAACGGGAATGTGAAAAATCCAGGAGGAAGATGTATAGGTGAAAAACACAGCCACCCTACACCTGTGGATACATGGTCGTGTATTAATAATCTTGAAGAGTATTGGTCTGTAGAAACTTACCAGTGTGGTTTCTATTTGGACATTAGGATCAATAGTTATCACGTTCCTGAATGGTGTGTTGGTATAGATGATACAAACTCGGAAACAGAGACTGAACCATGTGCTAACTACACAGTGAACCCCTCACAATGGTGGAGATTTCATCCGGTCTGTTCTACATCCGATGAAAGTATAGGTAAGCAATAAGATATAAAGGCATGATGGGTTAATATGGTACTGAACAGCTGTATAAAAAATGTTATTTTGACGTATTAGTGAAATTTGACTTTTTTGCGAATTGCCGCGAATTTTAAGACAACCAGATGGGTGTCGTGAGCATAAGAATAACTCTTATGAGAAGTTAAGATATGGACGTATAAAACAGGCATTATATCACCTGACCTCACAAAAAATACAACATAAACTAACTCCATGGTTATTGTCATGATAGTGTCCTACGTTCCATATCTTAAGGAATTCTAGTGATGGAAAGTATTGAAATCAACGATTGGTATTTTCTCCACTGCCACCCATCGCAAAAGGATTATAATTATGCATGTATTCTTAATTTATTGTTTTCAACTTTACAATATCACAAAAAAACATCCAACTTCCTTTGTTAATAAAAATCTTACTTCTAGTTATCGACATCGATTCGTTTGATATTTGATATTATATTTGTTGAAGAACGAGTTCATATTAAGATAGCTGCAGATAAAATGATATAAACCACAACATAGAACACATTAGACTGCATGGCAAATAATATGTCGTTTCTTATTCATTTTATTGTACATATAGTTTTTTCCAATCATCGGAATCATCCAATCATTTATAGAAATATTAGGGAATGTCAAGAGTGTCACAGAAGTATTAAGATAGTGACTATAAACGCATAGAGCGAAATAGAACAAAAGCCAGGGTGCCTCATGTAATCATAAAATATTTTAAAAACCGGGAGCTCATCAGCACCAATTTGTCCACCCGTTTTTTGTAATGGTAACTGTAATAAAGAGGTGTGGTAGAAGACAAGAACGTTATGTAGGATGTAAGATGGCTATACATCAGAAAATACACCGGTTTTACATCATAAAAAAGAGAGATGACTCTCATCAGCGGAAACATATAGAAAGGAACGTTCAGCAGAAGATAGAGATATGTTAGCAAATTGAAAGATTAGAAGAACAGCATTAGAAAATAAAGCGGTAATTATCACATGTACGACAACAAACTAAAAGTTTTAAAATTTGAAGTAACATATAAACCGCTATATTATGACAAGCTTTCTAATATTGATGACAATCGTTAATTTTGTCTGCCTAAAAGATTTAAAACTAAATCATTTTTTCAGTATCAAATGTTTAGAAATAGTTTATTCATTAATTGAGCAGCAGCCATCTTGGATTCGTATCTGATGAAAATGATCAAGTTATCTAAAACACACAAATAATTTATTGGTTGGCCATAATTACCTATAAACAATAAATCACACAGGTGGTAAAACAAGATCATTTCATAAATAGAACAAAACGGCGACCATCTTGGATTTGTTGGTACAATATAAGTCATATTATTTCAAAGACACAATAAAAAAACTTTCTCGCACAAAAATCACATAGAAACCATAAAAACTATAGAAACCATAGAAACCATAAATTACAAACAAAACTAATTCAAAAATAAAACAAAACGGCGTGAGTGAAAATATAGGTCAAATTAGCTTGAAAACTAAATTTATCGACCTCATATCGCCTGGAAACAATAAGTAACACAGTGGCATATACATGCGGTATATCGATGAAAATGATCTTTTTATCACTTTAAAAAAAGATTAGTGACTCAATAATTCGGGATTTCAAAAAATTTGACCCAACCAAAAACCTTTCCGGGGTACATACAAATCAATGATGTGCGTTACAACAAAATAATAATTCTTACATGAATATTGTAGGCCGACTTTAAGTGGAAGGAAATGATAGTGCTGCAGTGACAATGTTAAAAAACACTACGATGATGCTATAGATGCTGCTGCTGCTGCTGTCATTGATACGAGTAGGAGAGGGCTAGTTCGCACAGAGGTTATTTAGTACTGTGCCCATACTTTTGAAAGTAAATGTATTTTGGTTCTGTGCTGTCTCCTAGTAAAAAACCTGTATCAGTACCCTTGACTTCATGCTCGAATGTTTTTTTTCAAAACAAAAAAGTAAAAACAATTTTCATTTTGAGGAGTCAAAAATATTTTTTGCTTTAGCACACATTTTTTTATTTTATTCAATGTTTACCGGTATATATTTTTTTTCAAAATACGTCTATATGGGGTTTGTTCGAACTAAGAAACAGTAGAATGGGGCTATTTGGGGACTGTTTTTCTGACTCTACTTTGTTTTCAATTTGAGCATAATGTATGCTGAAAATAGCATCCATAGTTGAATTCTTATGGATACAAATATAAGTCTTCCAACTTCATCAGGTAAAAAATTAAAATACTTTTTTTTTATTTTGTTCGAACTAGCCTCGGTCTCCCTACAGTTATGATTACCAGCGTGTGCCCTCGCTCTGATCCAGAGACACATCGTTTAGATTTCTCAAGACAAAACAAAAGAACATATTGAGGCGAAAATATGCTCTAGCTAGAATGACCCATCTGGAGAGTTTCCGAATCATATAATGTGCTCACTTATCAGAAAGCTTTTCACTATATTATAACTATTTGAACATTTAGGCTAATATATAGTTCTCGTAATTATATAAGTGAAGTATAGAAGTACATCATATACGATATTTATTCGAATATGTAAGGCATGTTATTATGCATATGTAATATGTAATATGCATATGTCATTTAGACATACACAACATTATAAATGATTAGAGGTTTTATTGAGATCTCTACAATTTCCGGAGTGTCTTTCTTTCTACAATGTGCAGATCATCTTTGGTGTGTAATATAATATGTCCGTGGTCAAGGAACACGATTATGACAATAAAACACGATAGCGGTACTTCCTATTCATTATGATGTTTAGTAAGCTTGCTAAGACCTCAAAACATCAATATGTCAAGGCTTGCTTTTTTATTACAAATGTGTCCTTTGACAAATAGGTTGTTCATATTTTTCTGCACCTTTTATGATAAGAACACGAGCCGATTTTGCCCTTATTTGCTTAAATTCTACATGACCGCCAAAATCTACATGCGCTCATATTTATCACACACCGCACTCTAGAGGGCAGGATTTTAGCATCTCACGCTCTGATTATACTTGTAACTGGTAATATAAAAAAAACAGAAAAAGCTCTAGATGTACATACGCATTTTTCCGTAAGTTGCAAAAATAAAAGATGTCCGCCAAATGCCTGGATATGTATATATGAAAATAACTCCATAATGTGAGATATTTCGACCTCTGTTGCACATATTTTAACCATCGTAAGCTCTAATTAAACATGTAATGTACTAATAGTAATAAAGCAGATTAACCCTTTAACTGCCGGTGCCGCATATATTCGGGTTTTCATTTTTTTATTGGCACATTAAGTACCACATTTAAATATGTTAAAGATAAAATGTGACATCAATCAACAATATTTGAAAACAGTTGACCTCCATTTTGCCAAATCTGAATAATTTTCACTCACTTGAAGTTGTGGATCGCGTCAGCGAGACACAACTTCAAGTGGGTGAAAATTCAAATTGAATAATTAGGCGGTTAAAGGGTTAAGGAAGGTATATAAGGTAATGCTGGTATTTTACATCTTCCTCTGCAAGGCTAGCTATTCCTGAGGTCGTAGACCGACCTTGCTGAAACAGGGTTGAATCCGCCTATTGGAGTGGGGACTTTTTAAAAATATTTGTTCTGTTTGACCCAAGTTTGACCTCTGGCATGAGTGTTGTTTTAATGTGAGACCACTGTCTACGACACCGGCCCTACATTAACCAACACATGTCTGCTGGCCGAGTAGCTCACCGGAAACGTCTCAGACACAGACCACCACATCTCACCGAAACGTGCGTGAGGGTTGAATTAATGGTGAGCCAACGTCGCAGACAGCGGGCCAACATTAAAAAGGCATTTTTTGAAAAACTAATGAATATTCAATATCTAAATCTTCCTCCCTACCCCAAGAGGTGGATGGTATGGCTAATTCAGCAAGGCTTGGCCTGACGGCCGCGCTGTGTCGAGACTTGCTGCCAGGAGGATGGTATTTCAGCTCTTATCTACATAGCAACGATTCCAATTTTACCTTCATCTGCATAGCAAAGAATGGAGCCAATAGAGCCATACTGTATTATGTTTTATAACCAGTTGTAGATCAAGTAATAAACAACTGTAGTCAATGCCCTCTGCAATACTTAAAATAAACACCTGACGTATTTACTAGTCAGTCTTTGTACTAAATCGTTAAAATACTTTTTAGAAAACAATGTCATCAAAACCATTTTGTACTATGACAATAAGTCTTTTATTTCATGACGTGGGGTTGCAACAATTCCCAACATTATATTAAATTGTAGGTGTACAGTCTATTTGATGAGTTTAGGTTGCAGTTGCATGCTGACGACAACATTTGACTAAGGTGAACCAGCTGAATTAATGGTTGAATACACAGTTTATCAGCGTGCAGCCTCATCATAGGTTGGCGATTTGCACGCACAGCATGCAGCTGTAGAACATCAGATGTTGGCGGTTAATGATCTAGTTTGCTTCTTTCCTTTTCTAAATATTTCAGCACTGGTTTTGTCCACACTACTTAACATCAAGAGCCATGCATCGATAGCATGAATTCTTCAAATGCTCGAGTGGGTGGGCCATCACGACTTACCTCATTTAGGAGCGATGGATGCTGTATGAACACTTTCCAAGCGCTTTCCTAATTTCCTTTCCAAGTTCAGCAATAATCAGGTAGCTTGGCATCGAGTTATAGGATTATCATTACCGAGCAGATAAAAACGGTTTTTTTCGAAACCTCAGTGGAAAAGTCTGAGGACAGTTTTTTTTTAACTTTTTTTGTTTTCAGATTTTATAATATATACATTCATAATACATATACAATACACGGTACATAACAAAAAGGAACAAGATTATACATATGACGTGAAAAAAAAAAAAAAAAAAAAAAAAAAAACTATGCTATGTCTATGTGCAACGTTTTTAAGTGGTTATAAACTGATTACAACTGGTAAAAGAAACTGATAAAAGAAACATAAATGAATAGTATGCATGTTTCAATATATATATATATATATATATATATATATATATATATATATATATTGTCATCTGGTCACCCAGCAAACAAGCCCAATGTCGATTCAATGCCGGTCCACCGCCCACGACGCCGGTCCGGCACCAAATCAGGGCACTGCCAATGCCAATACGTCGTGTCTATTGAACAGCAGCTCATATATCATGATCCTGCCCAGCATGAATCTGAGCGCCCACATACATACAAAGCAAGCAGAGTTATCATGACCTCCCTGGTTCAATGCTGGTCCACCGTCTACGGCAATGGACCAGCACCGAACCAGCACGGTATACCGGGGTCTAACATTCGCTGGCTTTGGCTAGACGCCGGTCAATCCCTGTTCCGCCGTTGAACTAAAACTGGCCCAACGCCAAACAAACTTCGACCTGCGTCTCGCACTCAGCCCAGAAAACACGATACATCGAAGCAATGCTGCTTTAAAGCTGGTCCACCGTCTACAACGCTGGCCCAACACTAAAACAACACCGATTCAACGCACCGGGCCCAACAGGCATTATATAGTGGGCTGCATATTGAAATATTCCTAGCAGATGCAAGACGACGAGACAACTATGGCGCAATGCTGGGCAAGCGCCGCAAACGGTGGACCAGCACTACCCTATCGTCGGATCACCGCCCCATACCTGCTGGACACCCTAATTCTTCAAATCATGAAACACAACATTCCAATTACCCAGAAAAACTTCATATATTTGTTAGTAGTTTTTGCTGTATATTCTTCCAGGGTAAATATTTGTTTTAGGTAAGAATACAAGTTATTTAGAAGTGGTCTTCGATGTTGACATTTGCAACAATATATAAAATGTTTAGCACTTAATATAATCAAATTTAACAAAGTATATTTCCAACCCTTAAAACCTAATAATATTTCTTCATTTCCTAATAAAACTTGCCGCCAGGGCTGATATTTCTTAAGCCACTTTAGAGCTTCACTCCAGAAACTAGTAACAAAAGTACAATCAAGAAAAACATGTTCTAAACTTTCCGTTTCTGTGTTGCAAAAAGCACAAGTATCATCAAGGACAATGCCTTTATTACAGCGATTTGTTTGAAGGTAAAATTCTATGCAATAGCTTATATCGTAATTGTAATAATTTTGTATCTTTCGTACATCCATATTATATTGCGCAATGTCTCGTTATTGAATTATAATCGTTGTTTAAAATTTCCCCCATTTATCAAATGCTTTTATATGCATATTAGTTATATTTAACAACACATTATATACTCGCTTACATCTTTCTTTCTGTTGCAAAAGAAACTTTGGTGGACTAGAAATATACACTGTACATTCTGCTATATGCTGTTTCTCGTTATTTATTATTGTCTTCCATTCCTGTGGTATACTGGCAAGTATTCTATTATAGTCCAAGAAAGTGCCCCGAATATCAAATTTAATCTTAAAATGATTGAAAAATTTGAAAGGTCAGAAAAGTCTGAGGAGCCGAGGAGCCCAAAATTGTTTCCTAATTACATGATTTAAGACGGAAACATCCAAGATGGCCGCCTTTTGAATTGGTGAAACAAAAAAAATGAATTAATTTTTTTAAGAATCGCAGATTCATGATTTCATGTCTACCATACGATTTTCAGTTATGCTTGACATGATGGTGTAGTCAGAATATATATTAGGCATTGCAATGTGAGTAAAATCAAAGATGGCCACCATGCTTGTAATGCCCCAGTCACACTGTCGCGAATCATGATGGCGAACTGATACGGATGTGAATCCGTATTAGATCGTCAGCTGACTCGCCACTGTCGTATTGTTCTGTGCTAGAGCGTGTCAGTTCTCCAAAAAAGTATCACGATTCTAAACGGCTCGCCAAGCCGATACGGATGTTTCAAACTGTTTAAAACATCCGTCAATACGATTGAAACCCACTCGTTGTAGTTCCTTACAGTTCGTAGCAGTTCGAATCGCTTCTAATCAGTTATTTGCACCTCGTATTGCTCTTCGTATCGTTTCGCAGGTTGGTTCGCATTGGAAGAGTCTGGCGATGAGTAATGAATCAGAAAGAACTGACTAGAACTGACTCGACGCCACACGGTACAGATACGGTTGTCGTTGCTTGTCGTGCTGAATCGTTGCTATTTACGGCCTGGAGATACGATGCAGTACAATTTACATCACGAACTACAAACGATAATTACGGATTGCAACGTTGCGCAACGATGGAGTGAGACGAGATACGAATAAGGGAGATCCCAATGCGAATGACGGCGATTCACAATGAATTATTGCGAACAATGCAGAACGAATGAGGTCGATTCACATAGCGGTAATAATATAAATAGGACCTTCGACTCTTATATCATTTCAGTGTTGCCAGGGCAGACTATGATGATCATTGTGTTTCAAATAATGGCCAAACCTCACACAAATTGCAACAGAATTTCTGACTGTTGTTTCCTACTCATAAATATGTCTCCTATAAACTCAAAAAGTCTCAAGAGATTCGAGTGGCGGAAAGTATTTTCAAACACTGTTTATTAAATATACCCTTTCAACATATTCGACTATTTTCATGGTGGGATGACGAGCCACTTTCTAGCAGTGTTATGTACGTATTTTAATAGAAAACTTGGTGCGATGTTATTATTGAAATTACCAGTGCTTTCTTAAAATACTATATAATTTATTCTAATTATACGAATAATTATACCAACAATAACCCAATTTGTACAGTTCCAGATTGGTAGAAATATATATTTAAAAAAGCTTTAAATATACTAATCTTGATCAAAGGCGAAAAACATATACATAAATGATACATAAATAGGCCTATACCTTATAGTGACAACAGTTATTATAGGCTTGCATTTAGTCTGGTGACTAAATGAAAGCCTATAATAACTGAATCGTTAGATGTTATGCAACGATTTTCAGCACTGATATGTTTTAAAATATATTTTTATTATGCTATGAAGAGGGATTTTTGGGAGCAATTTAAAAATCGCAAGGATTAAAAATCAGAAATATAACTGGGTGCGAAAGATAGTGACTGTTGCTGCCAAATGCGACTTTAAGCACTACGTTAATACTGAACTCCATAGTGTATCTCTCTAAATATTTTTTTTCTTGACCCACTCTATCTTTCAACTTCTAGTTGACAGTTGTCGTCGTCTTCTTCTGCGACATTAAGTGGAAGGAAATGATAGTGCTGCAGTGACAATGTTAAAAAACTCCTTGTACACTACGATGATGCTATAGATGTTGCTGCTACTGCTGTCATTGATACGAGGAGGAGAGGGCTAGTTCGCACAGGGGTTATTTAGTACAGTGCCCATACTTTTGAAAGTAAATGTATTTTTGTTCTGTGCTGTCTCCTAGTAAAAAACCTGTATCAGTACCTTGACTTCATGCTCGAATGTTTTTTTCAAAACAAAGAAGTAAAAACCATTTTTATTTTGAGGAGTCAAAAATATTTTTTGCTTTAGCACACATTTTTATTTTATTCAATGTTTGCCATTGAACCTGACAGTCTCAACTCCTGACAGTCTCAACTCCTAGTTGTAGTGACCTAATTGAAGTTACTAATTTTCTTACATGTTAGGCTGCCTTCTATGATGTTAGTTCTACATGTAAATACCGGTATATATTTTTTTCAAAATACGTCTATATGGGGTTTGTTCGAACTGAAAAACAGTAGAATGGGGCTAGTTGGGGACTGTTTTTCTGACTCTACTTTGTTTTCAATTTGAGCATAATGTATGCTGAAAATAGCATCCATAGTTGAATTCTTATGGATAACAATATAAGTCTTCCAACTTCATCAGGTAAAAAAGTAAAATATTTTTTTTTAATTTTGTTCGAACTAGCCCCGGTCTCCCTACAGTTATGATTACCAGCGTGTGCCCTCGCTCTGATCCAGAGACACATGCTCGAAGGCCGCCCCCCCCCCCCCCATCGTTTAGATTTCCTAAGACAAAAAAACATATTGAGGCGAAAATATGCTCTAGTTAGAATGACCCATCTGGAGAGTTTCCGAATCATATAATGTGCTCACTTATCAGAAAGCTTTTCACTATATTATAACTATTTGAAAATTTAGGCTAATATATAGTTCTCGTAATTATATAAGTGAAGTATAGATGTACATCATATACGATATTTATTCGAATATGTAAGGCATGTTATTATGCATATGTAATATGTAATATGCATATGTCATTTAGACATACATAACATTATAAATGATTAGAGGTTTTATTGAGGTCTCTACAATTTCCAGAGTGTCTTTCTTTCTACAATGTGCAGATCATCTTTGGTGTGTAATATAATATGTCTGTGGTCAAGGAACACGATTAAGACAATAAAACACGATAGCGGTACTTTCTATTCATTATGATGTTTAGTAAGCTTGCTAAGACCTCAAAACATCAATATGTCAAAGCTTGCTTTTTTATTACAAATGTGTCATTTGACATATAGGTTGTTCATATTTTTCTGCACCTTTTATGATAAGAACACGAGCCGATTTTGCCCTTATTTGCATAAATCCTACATGACCGCCAAAAAAGAATTTTAGAATCTCAGGCTCTGATTATACTTGTTACTGGTAATATAAAAAAAATAAGAAAAAGCTCTAGATGTACATACGCATTTTTTCCATAAGTTGCAAAAATAAAAGATGTCCGCCAAATGCCTGGATATGTATATATGAAAATTACTCCATAATGTGAGATATTTCGACCTCTGTTGCACATATTTTAACCATCGTAAGCTATAATTAAACATGTAATGTACTAATAGTAATAAAGCAGATTAACCCTTTAACCACCGGTGCCGCATATATTCGGGTTTTCATTTTTTTTATTGGCACATTAAGTACCACATTTTAAATATGTTAAAGATAAAATGTGACATCGATCAGCAATATTTGAAAACAGTTGACCTCCATTTTGCCAAATCTGAATAATTTTCACTCACTTGAAGTTGTGGATCGCGTCAGCGAGACACAACTTCAAGTGGGTGAAAATTCAAATTGAATAATTTGGCGGTTAAAGGGTTAAGAAAGGTATATGAGGTAATGCTGGTATTTTAGCTCTCATCTGCATGGCAACGATTCCAATTTTACCTTCATCTGCATAGCAAAGAATGCAGCCGATAGAGCCATACTGTATTATGTTTTATAACTAGTTGTAGATCAAGTAATAAACAACTGTAGTCAATGCCCTCTGCAATACCTAAAATAAACACCTGAAGTATTTACTAGTCAGTCTTTGTACTAAATCGTTAAAATACTTTTTAGAAAACAATGTCATCAAAACCATTTTGTTCTATGACAATAAGTCTTTTATTTCATGACGTGGGGTTGCGACAATTCCCAACATTATATTAAATTGCAGGTGTACAGTTTATTTGATGAGCTTAGGTTGCAGTTGCATGCTGACGACAACATTTGACTAAGGTGAACCAGCTGAATTAATGGTTGAATACACAGTTTATCAGCGTGCAGCCTCATCATGGGTTGGCGATTTGCACGCACAGCATGCAGCTGTAGAACATCAGATGTTGGCGGTTAATGATCTAGTTTGCTTCTTTCCTTTTCTAAATATTTCAGCACTGGTTTTGTCCACACTACTTAACATCAAGAGCCATGCATCGATAGCATGAATTCTTCAAACGCGCGAGTGGGCGGGCCATCACGACTTACCTCATTTAGGAGCGATGGATGCTGTATGAACACATTCCAAGCACTTTCCTAATTTCCTTTCAAAGTTCAGCAATAATCAGGTAGCTTGGCATCGAGTTATAGGATTATCATTACCGCGCAGATAAAAACGGTTTTTTCGATAAAAGAAACTGATAAAAGTAACATAAATGAATAGTATGCATGTTTCAATATATATATATATATATATATATATATATTTCGGCATCTGGTCACCCAGCAAACAAGCCCAATGTCGATTCAATGCCGGTCCACGGCCCACGACGCCGGTCCGGCACCAAATCAGCGCACTGCCAATGCCAATACGTCGTGTCTATTGAACAGCAACTCACATACCATGGTGCTGCCCAGCAAGAATCTGAGCGCCCACATACATACAAAGCAAGCAGAGTTATCATGACCTCCCTGGTTCAATGCTGGTCCACCGTCTACGACGGTATACTGGGGTCTAACATTCGCTGGCTTTGGCTAGACGCCGGTCAATCCCTGTTCCGCCGTTGAACTAAAACTGGCCCAACGGCCAAACAAACTTCGATCTGCGTCTCGCACTCAGCCCAGAAAACACGAAGCATCGAAGCATTAATGCTGCTTCAACGCTGGTCCACCGTCTACAACGCTGGCCCAACTCTAAAACAACACCGGTTCAACGCACCGGGCCCAACAGGCATTATATAGTGGGCTGCATATTGAAATATTCCTAGCAGATACAAGACGACGAGACAACCATGGCGCAATGCTGGGCAAGCGCCGCAAACGGTGGACCAGCACTACCCCAACGTCGGATCACCGCCCCGTGCCTGCTGGACACCCTAATTCTTCAAATCATAAAAAACAACATTATATTTACCTAGAAAAACTTCATATATTTGTTGGTAGTTTTTGCTGTATATTCTTCCAGGGTAAATATTTGTTTTAGTTAAGAATACAATTTATTAGGAAGTGGTCTTCGATGTTGACATTTACAAGAATATATACAATGTTTAGCACTTAATATAATAAAATTTAACAAAGTACAATATTAACATGTTAAAAAACATGTTAAAACCTAATATTATCTCTTCATTTCCTAATAAAACTTGCCGCCAGGACTGATATTTCTTAAGCCACTTTAGAACTTCACTCCAGAAACTAGTAACAAAAGTACATTCAAGAAAAACACGTTCTAAACTTTCCGTTTCTGTGTTACAAAAAGCACAAGTATCATCAAGGACAATGCCTTTTTTACAGCCATTTGTTTGTAGGTAAAATTCTATGCAATAGCTTATATTGTAATTGTAATAATTTTGTATCTTTCGTACATCCATATTATATTGCGTAATGTCTCGTTATTGAATTATAATCGTTGTTTAAAATGTCCCCCATTGATCAAATGCTTTTATATGCATATTAGTTATATTTAACAACACATTATATACTCGCTTACATCTTTCTTTCTGTTGCAAAAGAAACTTTGGTGGACTAGAAATATACACTGTACATTCTGCTATATGCTGTTTCTCGTTATTTATTATTGTCTTCCATTCCTGTGGTATACTGGCAAGTACTCTATTATAGTCCAAGAATGTGCCCCGAATATTTAATTTAATCTTAAAATGATTGAAAAATCTGAAAAGTCAGAAAAGTCTGAGGAGCCGAGGAGCCCGAAATTGTTTCCTATTTACATGATTTAAGACGGAAACATCCAAGATGGCCGCCTTTTGAATTGGTGGAACAAAAAAATGACATTATTTTTTAAAGAATCGCAGATTCATGATTTCATGTCTACCATACGATTTTCAGTTATGCTTGACATAGTGGTGTAGTCAGAATATATATAGGCATTGCAATGTGAGTAAAATCAAAGATGGCCACCATGTTTGTAATGCCCCAGTCACACTGTCGCGAATCATGATGGCGAACTGATACTGATGTGAATCCGTATTAGATCGCCAGCTGACTCGCCACTGTCGTAGTGTTCTGTGCTAGAGCGTGTCAATTCTCCAAAAAAGTCTCACGATTCTCAACGGTTCGCCAAGCCGATACGGATGTTTCAAAATGTTTAAAACATCCGTACTGCCAATACGATTGAAAACCATTCGTTGTAGTTCCTTACAGTTCGTAGCAGTTCGAATCGCTTCTAATCAGCTCTTTGCACTTCGTATTGCTCTTCGTATCGCTTCGCAGGTTGGTTCGCATTGGAAGAGTCTGGCGAAAAGCAATGAATCAGAAAGAACTGACTAGAACTGACTCGACGCCACACGGTACAGATACGGTTGTCGTTGCTTGTCGTGCTGAATCGTTGCTATTTACGGCCTGGAGATACGATGCAGTACAATTTACATCACGAACTACAAACGATAACTACGGATTGCAACGTTGCGCAACGATGGAGTGAGACGAGATACGAATAAGGTAGATCCCAATGCGAATGACGGCGATTCACAATAAATTAATGCGAGCAATGCAGAACGAATGAGGTAGATTCACATAGCGGTAATAATATAAATAGGACCTTCGACTCTTATATCATTTCAGTGTTGCCAGGGCAAACTATGATGATCATTGTGTTTCAAATAATGGCCAAACCTCACACAAATTGCAACAGAATTTCTGACTGTTGTTTCCTACTCATAAATATGTCTCCTATAAACTCAAAAAGTCTCAAGAGATTCGAGTGGCGGAAAGTATTTTCAAACACTGTTTATTAAATACCCTTTCAACATATTCGACTATTTTTATGGTGGGATGACGAGCCACTTTCTAGCAGTGTTATGTACGTATTTTAATAGAAATTTTGGTGCGATGTTATTATTGAGATTACCAGTGCTTTTTTAAAATACTACATTATTTATTCTAATTATACGAATAATTATACCAACAATAACCGAATTTCTACAGTTCCAGATTGGTAAAAATATATATTTAAAAAAGCTTTAAATATACTAATCTTGATCAAAGTCGAAAAACATATACATAAATGATACATAAATAGTCCTATACCTCATAGTTACATCAGCTATTATAGGCTCGCATTTATTCTAATGACTAAATGAAAGCCTATAATAACTGAATCGTTGGATATTATGCATACTGATTTTCAGCCCTGATATGTTTTAAAATATATTTTTATTACGCTATGAAGTGGGATTTTTGGGAGCAATTTAAAAATCGCAAGGATTTAAAATCAGAGATATAACTGGGTGCAAAAGATGGTGACTGTTGCTGCCAAATGCGACTTTAAGCACTACGTTAATACTGAACTCCATAGTGTATCTCTCTAAATATTTTTTTCTTGACCCACTCTATCTTTCAACTTCTAGTTGCCAGTTGTCGTCGTCTTCTTCTGCGACATTACATTTGTTTGTTCAGCAACTTCATATGTGACGTGTTCCTGTCACTCCGTTTTCTGTTCTCTGCTGTTTTTCATTGTATGTTTTTTATTTGTTTTCATTTGCAGTAATATTTTTGCTATTAATCTGCATGGTCTCTTTACCTCGCTATATTTTCCGTTGATGATTTCTCAGGCTTTATCACTATATGATGCTTCACTCCTATCTGCCTCTGTCTGTCAAGCAATTTGCTTTATTGTTCTATTAATTGTCTTTTGTTAGTATTGTTACAATTTATTTCCCATACTGTGGTTGAAATTATTACTCTTTCTACCACAGCTCATTCTTGTCTTTTACTATGTCCCCCTCTTTGTAACCTTCGCTTTTTCTCTGATGAGAATTGTTTTTTTGTATTCTACTTCCTTCTATGGTTAAACGTCATCTAAATTACATAGCTTCTTCTGTGACACCAGTTTTTTCTTTGGGATACCGTTAATGATCTATATTTGAGCACCGATTCTAATATAAATGCTGTCTTTAAAAATGTCAAAAAAAAATTCTAATTGAATAAATATGATTATATTAACTTCGAATGTAATAATATAATTTTTATTATAATATAATAACACAGCGCCAAAATTGGGCGAAGATAAAGGTAATTTGATGGACAAAGAAGACTGGCGATAAGACACGGATGAGCGCGACATTTTGTAGCCAACAGCTCATTCCTACTGAATCGCACTGGTCCGTTCCAGGTCTTATCAGTTCGTACTGGTCCGTTCGAGGTCGTATCAGTTCGCACTGGTCCGAGATGCATTCTACTTAAGTCATATTGGTTCATATCAGTTCGCAGGCTTATTTGCATTAGATCGTGTTGATTCGTACAACCTTTCGTATTAGCTCGTGTGAACCCGTTCTGATTTGTATTGGTTCTAGTTCATTATTCTTAGTTCTACTTGGCTCTCCGTCATTCGCAATTTGAATCGTATTGATTCTAGTTGGTTCGTTGTTTATTATATAGCCAATCACCCCATATAAGGAAACACCTGTGCCCCATCTTGTGGCAACTTTGATTTATTTATCACAAAATTATTAATACTATATAAAGGGTGATAGATCACCTTTAAGACATGGTAAAGGGGTTAACGGCAAATATAGTGGCCAGAAGGGGACGAAATTAAGTGTCACATGGCCGTGACAGGAGAAGAGATATATTTTATTTATACCTCTTCCCTCCTTTGAATAACGCATTGTACATGTTGTGGGCTGGCTGTTGAATACAGCATGCAGACTGTTCCTGGCTTGACAAAAAAATTAAAAAATCTACAGAAAAGACATTTTTGATTATTTTTCCCAGGTCTATAATCTATGAAGTTATAAAATGATCTAACGTTTAATACGAAGTCCAAAACAATTGTCACATTTCTCAGGACTATCAATGTCATGCTGTACATTTTTTTCAATATACACGTAATAGCAATATGACCATTAGCAAACCTAGTTTTGGTTTCGCTACAGAGCGTTCTTTATCTGTAAATTTTGTAGAAAACACTTTTTCCAAAATTATATAAGTACTTAGAAGCCTTGTTGTCATTTCTTTGCTTACACCCTGTTTGGTATGTAGGTCATGTGGAGCGTGCTATATTGCTGAAAAAGGATTGCTTTTCTGTTCTAGAAGTTTAGCAGTTTAGGCACGCTTCGCTTAAGATCTTGTAAGCTGTGATGAACCCTAATGCTTCAATCATTGACTGATAATTTATAATTTCTCTGAAATTATTAGACAGGCCCAATAGAAGGATTTTTTTGGTAGATAAGCTGCCACTCGATTGTGACAGCAAAATTTCAAGTGCTTCTGTCCACAGTGCCCATAAATCGTCATAAAGTCTGGGACCAAACTGGTGGGCAGCGTCACACGATTTATGAGCACTGTGGGCAGCACTTGTAATTTTGCTATTCAAAAATCAGTTATGATGGGACAGCTCGTCAACGAGCTGTCCCATCATAACTGATTTTTGAATCTCCGTGGATTTCTAGACACATAGCTCAATGAAGATTGGAAGATACATTTCGACATTGTAAACGGGATTCCGTGATGAGACACATAAGCCTAACAGATAAGTATGTGTGAGATCTTTCAGAATTGAAGTTCTAAGGCGAAGCCAAGAAGCCGGCTTTAACTCTCACTTGTTATGGAGGATATTAAATAATCACTCAAGCTGACATGTTATTATTTATTAACTCTAAAAAATGCATCTTAAGTCGATACCGTGCATAAAAGTCAGACCCAACTAAGGCCAATAATCCCCTAACGTTTCTGTCCAGCTAACTTCCACATCTTATTCATCGGCTATTCCCATCTATTTTTGATAGAGCCACAATGTCAGCCGTACCTGCAACGTCTATGTCTAACATGGTAAGCACCGAACTTATTGATTTATTCCTGTTAAAGTTATACATAATTTGTGTTCGCTGGTGATTACTTGCCGGCCAGTTTGTGTGCATTCAGGCTGCTCTCTTGGTTATTTATTTATTTATATGATGACATAAACATATCGGGCGTACCTAATAACTCTATGGTCAACACCTGTTACGGCCCCCTGACGGCCATTTTTTTGTCTAATGACCACCAACTTGATATTTTATATCTAGACTGGTTAAAATGATTTTTGCCACCCATGCACATGGGCGTATGGATAAAAATCACGAATCTGCTTCCATTCTGTTGAAAATTTTATAATTTTTTTGTTTGTACAAATGGCGGCCATCGTGCATTTTACCCATAACGTGAGTACTCTCCAGCCACACCACTATTTCAGGTATACTTGAAAACCCCAATGTATACAATACAATTTTGACTTTGCGCCCATTCTGTTGAAAATGGTAATTATCAATTTATAGTTTAATCTTGCACAAATGGAGTCCATTTTGGATTTTACCAACAAGGCAATGTATTATGTATATGATAACTCCTGGCCACACCAGTATGTCGGACATACCTGAAAGCTATACGGTAGACACTAAAATCATGAATCAGCTTATATTCTATCGAAAATTATATCAAGTTAATCATTGCCTTGATAAAACCGCCACCATATTGGATTTTTATGTCGTATACATCAACACTTTAAAAAATTCAAGAGGTTAATGATAATTATTGTGTCATAAGTGAGCGTCATGCAAAATTTGTTGATTTTTTCCGACAAATAACGATAATTTGGCTAAGCTGCCTGACTAGCAAATGATGTGGTTTCCGATCATGTAATCCCAGCATATCCTGAGATTCAGAGTATAGTATGTGATGGGAAACAGCATAGATCTTGTGGAGTGCCACCAACCATCCACACAATGTGATCAGCTCCACCAAGCAAGTGCCACAAGGCCAGCAAGACATCAGTGTCTTACAGAAAACAGCCGGTTATCGGAAGAGAATTATTCTCATTTCTCTGAAAACTATTATACCGGGGCCCGGCCGATGGTCACAGGTTTCCCTCACGAGAACCGGCCGGGGCAGTAAGGTGTAAGGGATATCGGGCGGGCGCCGGCAGGGCATCGGCAGGGTTCCTGCAGGGTCTCTCATTGGTCCCGGCAAGGGTATATAGCCTATAGGGGCGTCTCCCTATTAATTGTGTTTTATATTAAAACACATTCTCTAGGATATAATATTGGCCGGCCTCGATGGCTCATTCGTCCAGTCGTGGCTCGAAACGCAGATTTACTGGGTTCGAATCCCGGTAGGTGGGATTTTCATCATCGAGTTTGTGCATATACAGTGCTCCAAACTGTTCAAAGGGCTGGAGTGTGTAGTGCTGTCCGTGGTGCTGTGCACAGGCTTGCCGCGCAATCTTGAAAAGTCTTTTATTGGTATGGTAAAATTAAAAGCCTTCAAATGTCTTGAAAACCAAGGTTTTGTCAGTTAAGGTCTGTAAAAAAAAGGTCTTAATTTATTGGGTAGTCAGATTTTCTGTTGAAATGTGTGTGGTTGTTAAAGGCCTGACACCAATAAGTATCTGCTAACTAGTATTCCCCGGCAAATAAGGTATGCACACTCCATACATGCATACTACACTGATCCCAGCTAACAATGGTGTTGACCCGACACTGGTGGCCCAGCATCAGTGATTATGGCCCAATGTTAACACATTTGATTGGATTACATTGTATTATAAACAAATTTGAATACCCGAATATGTCCTAAATTTGTTAATTTGTTGGTCTTAAGAAGTTTCAAAAAGGTCCTAAATTTACTTTTTCAAAAGCTGCAGAGACCCTGTTTGCACTATAAAGTGCACTTGAAGTCATTCGATATGAGTAGAGTATAATCCCGACTTTGGGCTTCTTTATATCGCGATATTGCCATGATTGTGCAGAAAGCGACGCAAAGCAATATTCACACTGCTGACATTATTCATTTAGCTGGCCTCAGGCTTATATTAGCCCGAGACCGTTTCAACTTTGGCCTAGTGGCATTGCTCCTAGAGCAAGAAACATTAAAAAATTAACTCCCGCAAAACGAATGTGGTGGGTTCGAACCTGGTTGCCTCTAAAAGCCCGTTAGAGGCAATAGAAGACCCTTTTACATGGTCTAACACCACGAATACTTCAAACCTTTAATCAGGATGGATGCGTTGCTGATCTAGCGTGTTGTTCCTTCAATTGAGAACAGTATTAGTCCCCTATATGCAAGAATGTTTTAAATTATTAATAAAAAGGAGGTTGTGTAATGTCTTCTTTTACCTCTACTTTTACTATCTATTAGATAAATTGATGTTAATAGGCAAATGTAAGGACAATTTAAAGACTGGGCTATTTGTATACATTTTGCAATGCAAGTTGACTCAAGTTACAAACATAGTTTGTAAAATGAGAAGTAGCCTAAATTGTTGATTGATTTATAAATGGATTGATTGATTGAACATTGATAAATTCGTCTCTCAGTAGCTGTGTATCCCCCTGGAGATTATACAAGGGTCTCGACAAGGGTCCCGACCAGGACCCACTCGGACATCGCACAGGCACAGGCGAAACACCGCCCGGGTCCACTACAAGCCAAGTAAGCACCGCACAGGCTCCCACCCGGGCCCCGTAGGGGATGCCCCTGCCGGGCAGATTACGGGCTTGGTATATTTCTCGCCGGGGCCCGGGTTACTTTTAAGCTGGTATTAAAAGTAACCCGGGGCCCGCGCGGGGTGAAAGAAATGGACGGCACCCCGTCGGGGTCCTCCAGGTCCCGTGCGGTACGGCCAAAAAACGGCCCAAAACAGCCCGGGGACTGCCCGGGAAGGCCACTTTTGTGAAATGTGACCAAGGCATAAGCAAGTGGGAGATACAGCCCTTTGCTTCCTATGGGTCGACATATAATAATTATTGTAACTAATGAGAGGGCATATAATGTCACCCGCTATTCTGTCCTCTTCGCCATATTGTTTATCAATATTTTCTCATCGATTCGTATGTATGTTGTTTAATTAGGTATTGTATATTTCCCATGGTATCGATCAGTTTAATATGTATTAGCATTTTCAGTATATTAACATGATTAATGTCAATGCTTTGTTGATATACATTTATGACAATACATAATCTTGAATCTGAATCTAAAAAAACATGTTGACATAATAGGTTTTTCAGAATTGCTTCTGGTGGCCATTTTGAAAATCGTTTTCCTGAGTTGCTACCACAGACAGACAGACAGATATTTTATTGACAGAAATAAAAGTCATTACAGACTTATTTGTCATAGTAATAAGAGAGATATATGTACATGTATATACAAGAATGTTAGTTTGTTAAAATCATATAAGACAATATACATGGTATGATAAACAACTAAAATCATGTTAGGTGGCATTGCCATAATAAAAACTGGGTATTTCGGTAATACAAATGACTACTTCTTAAAATAAAATTAAAAGGCATAACCAAGATAACATGGGGGTCTATCATTTGTTCTCCGCACCATAACCAGAGATAAAATAGCTACTATGTATAATATACTAATTATATATAGTAGCAAAAAAGACACTCTGGAAAGCGTAGAAACCAAAAATATATACAAGTCCATAATTATGCTACAGTAACTGGAGTATAATATAAAGCAGTACAATTAATGTGGCAATCCGCGAAACAGGTAGCTCCGAGCCATGTGACCATGCAAGCACAGTCGCTATGAACTCGGAGATTCCCTGATATTTACTAGTGGTGTAAACTTAACAACGTAATAACAGTACTACTACCGTAACACAATATATACATACTAATAAAAGTCGGACATTGTGGTTCGTCGACTGCCAACAAAGTATAGCATCAGAACCATCCATATTATCGAGTGTTGCAGACTTAGTGATGTAATAACAATGACAATTACGGATAATAATTATGTGTGCCATTCACGCAGGACACGGCACTCTCACAATAACATTAAAGTTTATTTAATTAACTAGTGATTTATTACCTATATGGCCCTCGCACAAAAAAAGACATTACAGCTTATTTT
>OZ024909.1:17281847-17289347 GCA_964017125.1 Flabesymbios commensalis
CAAAACCCAAGTGAGTATTACAGGGGCGTAGCCAGAAATTCCAAGGGGGATTTCCAAGTGTTCATTAACATGCATTATAAGCAAGTCATGGGTGGGCTATATATGATGCGCTCTAGGCGATGCCATTGCTACTGACCACTCTACCACCCTCTAGATACCGCCGCGCATTTTTACTGTATAGGGCCTGATATACGAGGTCATTTAGAAAGTTCGCCATATTCGTTCTTTACATTTGCGAATAAATTAACATACACATAAAAGTTTCAACAGTTAGGGTGCTAAAATGAAAAGGTATTTGTTGTTACATTTTGTTCCTCAAGGTATCACATATCATACACATGAATGAATGAATGAATTAAAATATTTGAATGAAATAATTAATTAATTAATTAATTAAGCTCCATTGAATATAAGGTGCCGATAGGAACAGTCTGTTGATATATACGAGAGTATGTGCAAGAGAAAAAGCTCAGTTTCTATACTGGGTAATATAATGTTGTAGCATAGATGATTATAATGGATTCCGTAGCATAACACATGAATACCCAATGGCCATGATTTTGGTCCGACAAATGCTCTACATGCATTTGATTTTGTTGACATGTGACTGACCATGGACTTTATTATTTCACTAAAAGTAGCACATAGATTTGATATAATATATACCAGCGTTTTTAATGCATCTCAAGTCATACAATTGATTTCCATTCCCTATTTCTCCTCACACCTTAATACAATACGCTAGGTAGGCCTAATATGGTAATGGTGAATAACACTCTGATATATTCAGATAATGTTAGTCCAGTAGAAATCGACACAAAAATTGAAGAATCCAGACATTTTTCATAACAGACCGTTTTTAGTTTTAAATTGGTCAGGTGAATGTCCCAAGCAATGAAAAATGATTCGCACAAAATCGCGCTTGGTGAAACCATTTGTTGAGTGGGTTAAAGTACACCGCTCCAATAAACTCATTGTAAAATCAGTTCATTATATTGGGGTGATTGCTCTTGTATTTATGTTGATGAATGTAAATTGAACATACGTAATGGCATGAATACCACACGAGCGCCTTATAAAATTTGAATGCAGATATAGTCAGTGGTAAAAAGTTATATGTAGAGCAAAGCACATAATTTACTAGTATAGTGACGAGGAAAGATTTAACACAAAGTTACAAGACGGTGATCGTCAGTGATTGATAATTCCTTCGTGTCACACATTTAGGTTTCTAGGCATATATATATATTCAACTGAATTTATTTTAAAAATATCACTAATGTTGGTTTAAGTGTAAAGTAATTAGGCCATATCAACAAAAATTGTTATAGGTCTAGTGTGTGATTTATACACACAGGAAACTTCAAGGTGATCGTATGCGAACTGTTTCTTGTCTAATGCAGTTGTGCTGGTGAAGCAAACGTCCGCACAAACTTGATCAAATAACTGGATTAATCTCCACTGAGGGTTGTGGACTCTATTAACATCTCCAGATGCACATTATATACATGATATAAATTTTAGCCCATCTCAAAAAGGTCTGCACAGTGCACAGGGTCATTATAAGCGAAAGCAGCTTCGCCGGACATCTCTAAAGCTCCTTGCGATTGATCCGTCGCAAGTTTGTCTGCAACTGGACTGCCACCCCACTGTGGCGGACTCCAACCTGTCTCACAACAGTACCCTATAGAAAGGTAGCCAAAGTTGATTTTCAGGCTGAACCTTGACTTGGTTGCTATAATTTTGTTCTCACTTGATTATGATGCTCAATAAGTCCCTTGAACATTAAACCAGCTGTTAAATTGAGATTACCCTTGAGCATTTTTCAAAATTCAAAATGGCTGCCGAGATGGCCGTCAAAATACAGTTTTCACAACAATATATCTAGTTAAAAAACTAATGGACCGATTTTGATGATCTTATGGTTCTTATGTTTCGGACATGTCCGAGTCATTAAGAATAGCCCCGAGTCCCCCCAAGGTCAACTTCAAGGTCATTTCAACAAGTCAAATCTATTTTAGTTCATTTAATGCTTTAAATAAGGTATTGGTGTTTTAGCGCAATCATCAGCTCAAAACAACACTATTATGTGATCAAAAGTGAAAAACGGTAAAAAAATGACCTTGATCGTTTTAATTGACTTTGAAATTGACCTCGGGGATACTTTAAATTATGCTTACCGGCTCGAGCATGACCATGAAAAGACCATGAAAAGATCATGAAAATCGGTCCATCAGTTTATGAACTAGATCTATTGTTGTGAAAACCCTATTTTGACGGCCATCTTGGCGGCCATCTTGAATTAAAAAAAATGCTCAATGGTAAACTCCATTTACCAGCCGGTTTCAGATTCTGAAGCATGTTATTCCCCAGAATCAAACGAGAGAAAAACTATATCCGCCAAGTCAACCTATCGGTCGCCGTTTAGATTGTTATTGAGACCCTTTTCAAAAATAGACGTATCGATATACCAACTGACCCCCGAAAAATTAAAACAAAATGTTTCTCAACGTCATTCACTATATCCAATAGGATAGAAAACCGTTGAGAAACTTTTTGTTTTAGTTTTTTGGGGGTTCGAGGGGATATTTTCATATATCTACCCATCTAAAAAGTCGGCGACTCCACTCAGACTCCAGAGCCTTTTCTCAAACTGCTCTCAGACCAATTCGCTTTAATCCCCGACTGATGTGAGACTTACAAAACGGCGAGTAATCGCCAAACATTTCACCCCTCAATTTCCTCTGTTTGATCTCCGACTTGTCGCCAATAGCAAACCGTTGTAAGACGACTTAGAGGTGTATGAATGAACGAAGATGACAAAATAAAGCTGATAAAATCAGCTGGATCATGTATTTAGCAGTCTCTCATTCGCTTCTTGGTGTATTAGTCAGGGGGTCAAATGCATATTTTTTGTCGAACCTGGAACGTGGGTCCAAAGTTTTTTTTCTCAGTGTTTTCAAGTTATATAGGTATTGTACTCCATAGAACACTACAAGATTGCATTCTCACAACATTGAGCATTTTTATTTAACACATTTTATAAAATCACGTCAATCGGGATGCAAAATAATGGTTTCACGCAGTTCTAAAAATATCAATATTAATAGAAAGCACTAACCTAATCTATATTTGCCACTATTGGAAATAGTATGTCTTCCATATTAACAAAAGGTAATGTCATAATTCTCCAAATTGATTGAACCAGAAGTTTTGTGTGAAAACCTCAAATTTCACAATAATATAAGCGTGTGACATATCAAAATGAAGGGATTTTCATTACGAAACATTTGTACTGCAATCAGTTTTATTTATATATATATCAACGAGATAAGATATATTAAGATAATGTATAATTGTGGCCATACGTTCTAAAAGTTCATATATTACGTCATCCAATGATGTTAACACTTAACATCGAAGTATTTTTTTTTTAGATTTATACATTGTTTTGAGATATTGTGTGGTGTATTACCTCTGCCAAAAGAAGTAATGTGTTTGGTTGTGATGGTTTGTCTGTCTGTCTATCCGTCAGCAGGAATATTTAGAAAGTAATGAATAGATTTGCATGAAACTTTTACCAGAGATATGTCTCGGGCCAAGGAACAGTCCATTAAATTTGGATATGATCCGGATTAGTTTACGATCCGGATCCGGATGCGATAATATTATAATGTATAATTGTGGACATACGTTCTCAAAGTGTATATGTTATGTCATCCAGTAATGTTAACACTTGACATCGAAGTATTTGTTTAAGGATTTATACATTTTTATTTTAAGAAATCATTGTGTGGTTTATTTTCTCCACCAAAGGAGGTTATGTTTTTGGTCGTGATGGTTTGTCTGTCTGTCTATCCGTCAGCAGGCATATTTACAAAGTAATGAATGGATTTGCATAAAACTTTTACCAGATATTCCAGGCATTTTACGAGAAAAATGGGTCAACCTAAAACAAATTACAAGGTTTTGTTTCTGTTTTGGTTTCAGAGACATATAGTCTATGACACAAAAATGGAATCCTCCCAGGCGAAATTGTGAAAATCGTCATAGCTTGACCTTACCCGAAACCCCTATTTTTTTACTGAAATTCTGTTTTTTTAAGGCTGTGTGATAAGCAAAATGATATTTCAAATATTGATACAAGCACCAAACTTGACATTGACTCTCCTTATTGTCCACACATTTGAAGAACAAACGTTAGCAACCTAAACATTTAAAATGGCTGCCATTTTTAAAGATGGCCGCCATAAAAAATATGTTTTTCATAACATTGGATCCGCAGGTCTCATTTGAATAATTTTGGTATTGTTTTATTATGTTTTTGGCTGTGGTGGGTGAACCCGAATCGTGAACTTTCAACATCCCCATAGACTTCCTTTGTGGCCATATTCAAGATGTGCCTGAAAAAAGAGGGGGCACCTTGAGATACTTTCAGGGCACCTTGAGATAGACTGGGGGCACCTTGAGACAGTTTTGGGGACACATTGAGACACCCTGACTGACCTCATATCTGATATCATAGTTTGTGTGTGGGGTGTATTTGAAGCAAACAATTATACACAAGTGATAAAGTGATAGCACAGGTGTAAGATACCACCAAAATCATAGGGGAATCAAGTATTGCGTGATAGTCCAGGAGTGAAATCCTTAAAGACGCTTGAAAACGAATTTATCTCAACACCAAAAGTAACCAAGGTTTGAGTTGATAAGATGGTAGTATGAACCTTCTAGAACAACCCCAGGTAGTGTGTACAATCAAATTGTGGTATCAGTCATAGTTTAGGGGGCATTTTAGGGTAGGGTGATGTACTGTATGGTATCACAAGAAAAAAATAAGTATGTGTACATACATGTAATTGGCAATATATTTGTCAATACTCAATCAATTTGAAAGATTCTGGCACCAAAATGTAATGTTTTTAATGTTTAATATATATGTAGGAAACATTATTACAATGTTTAAGTTATGAAGGTCAACAAAGGTCACAACTGCATGCCACAGTGGTTTAGCAAATGTTTCGCCATCACACTATCTGTACTTTTATATCACTTGTTGAATAATAAAACTAACCAAGGTTTAAATTGATGGAATAATAGCATAAAGTCTCTAGAATAACCTCAACTAGAACGTAAGACACATGTTGGTAATAATATCTATTGTATGGATTTTTTAAATCTGGGAGTGTAGTACATGGCCCTGATTGAAATATGGAATGTGAGTGACAAAATTTGCCATATATTTATCAACAGTCGTTAAAAAGTAAATATTCTGCCACCAAAACGGAAGTCACATATTGAACTATATGTATGAAGAGAAAAACAAGTAACAACTTTTGTGTTATAAAGGTCAAAACAGCATACGACAGTGAATTTGCTAATTTTTAACTGTCGTCACGTTGCCTGTACTTCGATATGTTTTGTTCAAAACCAGAGATAACCAAGCTGATTGATTACGCTGGACAAGGGCCTTTGCTGATCAGCTAATAACATTTCTGTTTGGACAGATTTGAGCACAAACCTACTAACAGTAGTTTAGGGACCGTCAACAACCAACAGTCTTGTTTTGTATCAAACTGATAGAAGAAGCTCTATGCGCATCGTATCTATTGATAGGGTCCCCGAAACTAAGGTCAATGGTCAGATTTATGAGTGGAATGCACCCATCTGCCAGTTTTATGAATGAATTTTTGTCCCAAATCAACAGAACAGACTCTGCTAATAAAGTGATTGAGTTTCGATAACTTTAAATGTGGCTGTGATCACGTCATCAGTGGTCAATATCACACTTGTAGGCCTACTGGTTTAGATCATTTTTAAAGTGGCTGTGATCACTTCTTCATTGGTCAAGATCACATTTATTGTGGTTTAGATAGTTTACAAAGTTGTTGTGATCACTTCATCAGTATTCAAGATCACTTTTGTAGTGGCTCAGATAACATTTAATGTGGTTGTAATCACTTTTTCAATGATCAAGATCACTTTTGTAGTGACTCAGATAACTTTTCAAATGGTTGTAATAACTTCTTCAATGGTCAAAATCACATTTGTAATGGTTTAAATAATTGTTAAAGTAGCTGGTATCACTTCTTCAGTGGCCAAGATCAATTTGTAGGGGCTGAAATAACTTTTAAAGTGGCTGACACCAGTTTGTTAGTGGCAAAGATCACATTTGTTGTGACTGGGATAACTTTTAAAGTTGCTGTGATCACTTCATCAGTGGCCAAGATCACTTTTGTAGTGGCTAAGATAACTTGTAAAGTGGTTGTAATGAAATGAATCGGGCTTTAGGCCACCTTTGTGCACATATAGGCTAAACTGGGCCAGGAGAACCTCCTGAGGATGGTGAGATGATTGAGATGACACTGTCCTCCAGACACAGGATTGTAAAGTGGTTGTAATCACTTCTTAAGTGGTCACTTTTGTAGTTCCTGAGATAACTTTCAATGTGGCTGTGATAACTTCTTTCGTGGTCAAGATCACTTTTAAAAAATGGCTCCAGAGAATGTAAAAGTAATAACAAACATTTATACTATATAGCGCTTTGGTGTACATTTCGTATATAACAGAAATAATATATTATGTATCGCCGTTAAATCCCTTATAGCTTAAGCATCCATCATTTACCATTCATGAAAGTACTAGTTTCTAAATGATACACCAAGTATGGTAATTCCAAGTACACTACCATCACTTATAAAGTCTCATCCCTAGATGACTAGTGGCCGGCGATGCTTGTCTTCTCAGATGAAAACAGATTTAATCTGTCTTACAACGATGGGCGTGGTAGAGATTGGAGGACACACAATGAGGGGTTTCTCTCAGAGTGCATGTTTCAAGCTCAGCAAAACACCACCCAATTAATCATGGTGTGGGGGTGCATCGCACTGTATGTGCGAGGATATTGTAGATAAGTTTTAAACTGCGCGATTAGTAGGGGCCTACTACAGCGGGATTGAAATGACTTGTGGCCTTGACCCAGTGCATGACATTCACCTTGAAGCACAAAACTAATATCATCAATGACTTCGCCATGCAAAAAAAAACTAGATATATAGCCATTATTTATGATAGTATAATGACTTGTCAGTGAGATATGATGAATTGCAAAATACTGGTAACGGCCATATTGAATATTCGTCGTTGGCGGTGCAATATGGCGTATGTGGTCAATTGGGGCATATGTACTTTTCGGTGCTAACGTACCCATTGAGACACGTGCTTTCTGGTGGTAGAATTATTTTCATCAAATTTTCATGTATATTTGGACGAAAAATGCGTTTGAAATTGGGCATATATATACCCATGGGGGTAATATGGCGTATGTGTAAGTTTCCGCCACAAGAGTTATTTTGGGCGTATGTATTAAAGTGTATTGTTTGTTATCTGTTTTATGGCGTATGTGTTACATACGCCTTATTACCGACAATCCTACTCCAACATGTCCAATGACTGGTCTAGGTGTTTGTACTGTTGTCCGTAACTTGGCGTATGTGATAC
>OZ024909.1:17294347-17361847 GCA_964017125.1 Flabesymbios commensalis
ATAAACATTTTCATGTAGTTTTAAATGTATGAACTAAGCACATTTTTTGCTATATACAGTAAACTCAGTGTATCTTCATCCTAGATATTTGTATCTCATTTGGAAGCGGCAGTGCTAATAACATGAATTACGTTATTTTGCAATCTGTGAGGCCACCATTTTAAAAGGTAGTGGGGGCTTTCCACACATCTGGACGCAACAGTACACACAGTGGCTTGCACCAAATACCATCTACACTTAGTATCAGTGTGCCTATGGACAGCATAACAGTGGCTGTGAACGATGTGACCAAATAGGGTAGCATATACCCTCTTTGATGTGACCCCTGGTGCTGATTATAAGCTAGTCAGGGTATGAAGTGAAATTAGGCATATGCATGCGGCATACTGTCTATGTTCTATGCGCGTTCCGCAAACCGCATTCCGTGTCTATATAACTTGTATATGTCAGATATGTCTTAATACACCTCCCTGGTCGAACCATCATTGATAACATTCACTCAGTACAGATTTTGTAGACACGCCCTCACCAGACAGTTGTAGAACAGTGTCTAATAGCTTGACCTCGCAGCAGGCGCTGTTATGACTCACGCTTTTTTGCCTATGTAAGCCTATACATGTAGGTACGAACTATGCTCATGTAGGTAAGAACTATGCTCAGATCTTTTTCGTCACGTGCCTATGGTCCACTGTTCTTAAAATCTTAAGATGGATCTTATATTATTATATTAACTTTTACAATGGTAATAAAAGTTAAAGTGACAGGCCCAAGTGCCACCGAACTTGACAAGTTTAAATTTGTGTTATTTAGGCTTATAATATCATCGTAAATCTATATTATCTTTCTCCACCCTCCATTTGAAATATATATGTACCTGATAAGTGTGTATTTCGGAATGTTCATACAATTAATAACAACCATCTCTTTTTATTATAGGCCCAATGGCTTTGACCAAGCCGCTGGGGGTCCAGATAAAGAGTCCGATGTTGATTTGTCTTTGTTTTTTCTTTGAAAGGATCAACACTGAGGAAAATCCCTTCTTTTTTGTCACTACACCAGCCACGAACATCCCATGAATATATTCTGTGTATTTTGGCGATGTACATGATGTCCTGCAAAGATGTAAAATATGTAAACTGGCCGAATTTACGTGTTTTGAACCTTGGTGCTCTGAAAAGTTTGGGAAAGTTGGGAAAGCGCCGTTAAGCGGCGATTTCCCTAAGACATTGTAGTCAAACTAGCAACGTATTTGACGATCTGAGACCTTATATACTCATCCTAAAACGAGTTAAGAATTTTTTGTCATAGATTACGCCTAGTAAATTATAAAAAAAAATCTTTAAAAGGAAATAATCAAATCGTTGACTCTATACAACTTTCCTGTCAATCATAAAAAACGGAAAACATGGCATTGAAAAACGGGTGGAACTAAAAAACAAAAATGTAAAGACCGACATTTTGTCATAATTCTTTTTTTTTGAAACCTGATTACGTTGCCAACGGATGTTTCTAAAAGTTGTAATCTATCGGAACGTTGCCTTCACTTATTTAAACACTCAAAAGATATAACAGAGCTAAACCAAAGACATGCCATTTTCCTGGGTATGGGCCTGTAAGATAAGACTGGGCTTAGGGGGGTGTTCTGCGTGATGTTCAATAAAGCTGTGGGTGGGTGATTAATATTTATTCAAATAAAAAAACAAATTTTACTTTTTTTCCGACCCCCAGATTGATCTATGATTTCCAAACAAAGTACATATTATTATGTGTGTTGACCTATTGTTATATGCGTTACAGATGGCATGACATTGGACCCTAATATAGGCGTACTAATATAGCCATGGTTGTGTAGTTCAACCAAGCCGCTGTATTAAGCACCATCTACGTGAAAGCTGAGAGACAAGTGATAATGTCCATGAAGCATGTCCTCGAGATCTATCACGATTTACCAAGAACGTTTCCTTAATTAACAGCAGCATAGAAAGACAACGACAACACTGCTGCATGTGAATATTTTGACTTTCGTTTTTATTGAACACCAAGAGAAGAAATGCACACTGAACGTTTACACTGGCTTTGTGTACCTACGACACAAATTATGTTGATTTTATTCATTGGAATATTAACATTCTTTATGGTGTTCATTTTTTATAATAACTGTTGTATTTATTGAATACGAAGTGAACAAATGAGCTTTGCTCCTTATGGTATCTGTTAAACTGAAATTTGAATGCGATTTGAACAAAATAGTATCCTCCGTCAGTAACGATGACTGATAGTAATTAACGTTTGAAATAAAATGTGTTTTTGCCACGTAACGCAAGCAAATTATTAGCAACTTAAGTGATCTGGACTTCTCTGGATCTTCTCTTGAGATAACACGTTCATACTGTATATAATAAGAACTTAAAATGAAAATGGCTACGATTTTCTTAAAAATCACCGAACTTCTACCAAATCCTTTTTATGTTAGGTCTACATGTACAAAGTCGTGAGAGTTTTCATATTATCTAGCTAGTATTATATATGCACTGAATGCACTAAATGTGGCATGCGGCAGAATGGGGAACAAGGTAAATGAGTGTGCGATCCGCCATGTTCCTATATGCGGCAGAATGAATATGACAAAATGAATCGGTCCATTTAGCGATTAATGCGCATACAACATATTTCCCTATCTTGATATTAATTCGCATGCCGCACATGGACCAGCTCTTTCTACCATATTTGCAGTGCCATGCACAAAATCATCGCATTACGGCGTCACGAAAAGAATCGCACTCATTGATATGTAATTTCTGATTATATTTCACCACATGCTGCAAGTGGCATTCCATGTACAAAAATTATATACTCAGTAAGAGGTTGTTTATTTTCTGTACAATGCTACTTTCAGCTAATCATTCATCGTGTGTATGTGATATATCTGTCCCAATCCAATTTTGGCAATATTTAATGTGCTTAAACGACCATATCTACTACCCACTGACAATGGTTAGTAGTGTCGATAGCCACTGTTTTAACTTGAAGCTTAAAATGTTTTTAATATAAACATATATAGGATCTGTTTATAAAAATGTGTCTGATGTCAACTTTACAATGTATCTGTCTGAAAAATTGACTTCTTTCTTGATTAAATAAACCAACATCATTCACCAAGAAGGTGTTAGTGCTATTTTATCCAGAAACTCCAGAAACGCATCATTTACAATACTAGATGAATCTACCCTGTACATATATAGCCCTCTTAAGGCACGAAACAGTCATATTTTAGTGTGAAGTCACATCAAACTAATTTATTCATAATTAGTATAAAATCATTTTGCATGAAATAATTGTATATTCATAATTTTCGATTTTTTTATGGAACACCATTCTAGCTGAGTCGATATGTAACAGTGGGAAACCAGCATTACTCTGTACTTCAAGATTAAATAAAAATGAAAATGTGAAAAGGTATATATAGGTTTTTCAAAACATGCTGAATGGTTCTTTTTCAACTAGAAGTTTAATTATCGTTGCAAATTGTAGGTTTGTGGTCAATGGATAGAAAAATGGATAAATTCAAATGGTCGCCATTACTTTTAAAACTGATAAAATTGAAACATGAAATAAACTATTAAACTTAAAAAAATTTATTGGGCTGAGATCAAGTAAATTTTACAAATAAGTTTATTTTTATTATGCTACTATACAGATACATAAATGTGGGTGAATCTATGTGGTTGTAACGTTACTGTTCACTCAAAGTGTTATGTATTTTACCATATCTAACCAGGCTGTACAAGTCAGGCATTCGGCTCAGTCCGTAGGATTACAATATTATTCACTCTACATGTATGTCTATTAAGGAACATTGCCCACCACAGAATTTCTGCATCTGTCATATCACCTCTGTTGGAATATTTGATAATAATTTGAAAGCTTGTTTCGGAGAATGACTCTAATTATAAACAAAAACTTCTCTGATATATCAGCACATCTGTCCTCTCTGGCATGTCCTTCAAGAATGTCACTGGTGTTGTCCCATACAGCATTCAACCTTTTCACATATTTAAGCTATTTTGTAGATATGGGACAAGAAAATAGTTAGCATATTTTTTGAATGGCTTTATATTTGTTTACCCATTCTTTGGATCTTAGGCAGTCTCATCACACAGGTTACATGTATATGCATCGCCTCTTGGGTCGCAGTTCCAAACATTTCAGCAAGTCCTTTAACCTGTTACGCTCTCACCCTCGATAAAATGTCAGCTTGTTTCATTCAAGCAAAACGTGAGCCAGAACATGATTCTTAGCGTCATTATATTGGTCTGTTTGTTTTCCTACAAAATTTATGGGGTACCAGGACTGTTGTTAGAGGTAGTACCTTTCGTCTCAACCTGCAGGTGATAAGGGCGTTATTACCTCTGTTGCATGGTGTACGCGTGGTACAGAACCACCTCCACCAGTCTGGTACCACGATTTGCCAGTGGTGTACCCTGATCCCTCCTCTCAACAGCAGAGCTAATACATCTCCTGCATCAGTGCTCAGTCACTGATATGGTCATGGCAAAGCCTTAAACTATGAGCAATAGGGGATTTGTCCTCATCTCTCATGTGGGATAAGCTGAGTTACCTTGACCTATTAGAGGATAACGGAGCTGAATCAGGGCATTTAAGCAATAAATCGTGAAACCCAATTTTAGTGTCCGCCATCTGGGTTAAATTCCCAGAACTCCTTTTCGGCATCTTCCACAACAAGTTATCTTACCCGCGAGCACACACTGCGATACCTTGCTTTATTGAGCATAGCATCCAACTATTTTAACTAGCGAGATACCTTAAATGTCGCGCGTCTCAAGACCGGCCAATCAGACAGCGCTTGAGAGCTGCCTGAGAGCAAAGCTTGCTTGTTTCCGTTGGTATGATAGATCAGATAGATAGATAAGCTCGGGATCTCACGCTGATGTCATTGTGTTTCGAGCTCCCTGGTGGCGGCCACTATATGATTACTGTCCGCCATGACAAAATTCGTCACACCTCACTGTCCAAAATGAGAGATTCCCAACTTGTCTATATAATACATCTAGCAACGGGAACAGATAACTGTGCATGAGAGATAAACAAGAGGTCAATTCTTTGTGACCTTTTATGACCTTTTTATAAATCTGAAACATCCAATGAGGTTTGAATCTCAGACACACACCCCAAGATGACCACATAGACAGATATAACTGATTATAGTACTCGATACGGCCAGGCTCCTGCGGTGAGCACTTGCGTGAAACTGGCCAAGGAAATATACTTTTCAGGTGAGTGAAGGGAAACACTCTTAATAACCCACCAACCCACTCTCATGTCATCATACGTTTCACCATTGAATTATTCTGTTTTTGATGTATTACTTAGACGTTTAAGTATTACATGACCATTTTGACAGAAAGGTGATGTAAATCATTGTTTTACTAGCATAAGATGTGTTTGACGTCTGTCCTGGCTCGCGTTTGCCTGAATGAATGAGCTGCATATTTGGAGGGGACATAACATTTTAAAGCACCACACAATGATCATTTCACTAATGATGTACTGATATTGCCAAATTGACCCGTGTAAAAAAAATGGTGAAATAGCATAGATGTTTCCCACATTGTATTCACTAATTTGTTCACACGACTTAATAATACGTTCCCACGACGTACTACATAACTTCCATAACTCGTTCCCAGCACAAACTAATTCGTTTTCTACATAACTTCCCTAACTCGTTCCAATGACATACTAATTCGTTTTCAAGACTTGCTATATATTTTGCATGTCCAAAGAAGGGCTAGTAGAGTAGGGGTATGTATACACGGATTAAATTCCATTCAAGCGATCCCAAGAACTGACGACGGTCACGTAGATGTTTCTATTTTGTGTGAAGCTCATGAGACAAACAGAAAATTGTATAACAAGGTTTATTGTAGTGTGAATATTTTAGAACAATAAAATAAACTGTAACAATCTTGATAATAATTTGGGAGATTATTTTCAATATCCGTTTCGTATTGGTCTCACAAGAGCAATAACTATTTGCGAGTTCGATATTACATCTAGATCCTAAAATGTTACAATTATCCCAGTATGGCAGTATCTTAATTTTCCGGTTTAGTACTCCTCTCCCTCTTCCTCGCCTTCTCCTTCGACCGAGTCCACGCCTACCTCCTCGTAATCTTTCTCGAGGGCAGCCAGATCCTCGCGAGCCTCGGAGAACTCTCCCTCCTCCATACCCTCTCCTACATACCAGTGGACAAAGGCACGCTTGGCGTACATCAGATCAAACTTGTGATCAAGACGAGCCCAGGCCTCGGCGATAGCTGTGGTGTTGCTCAACATGCAGACTGCACGCTGTACCTTGGCCAAGTCACCACCAGGTACCACAGTGGGTGGCTGGTAGTTGATTCCCACCTTGAACCCAGTGGGACACCAGTCAACAAATTGGATGGTACGCTTGGTCTTGATGGTAGCAATGGCGGCGTTGACATCTTTGGGTACCACATCACCACGGTACAGCATACAGCAGGCCATGTACTTTCCGTGACGTGGGTCACACTTCACCATCTGGTTGGCTGGCTCAAAGCAGGCGTTGGTGATCTCGGCCACAGACAACTGTTCATGGTAAGCCTTCTCAGCAGAGATGACAGGTGCGTAGGTGGCCAGAGGAAAGTGGATACGTGGGTAAGGCACCAAGTTGGTTTGGAACTCTGTAAGATCAACGTTGAGAGCTCCATCAAAGCGAAGAGAAGCGGTGATTGAGCTGACAATCTGGCCGATTAGCCTGTTCAGGTTGGTGTAGGTGGGGCGTTCAATGTCCAGGTTACGACGGCAGATGTCATAGATGGCCTCATTGTCCACCATGAAGGCGCAGTCAGAGTGTTCCAAGGTGGTATGGGTGGTCAAGATGGAGTTATAGGGCTCCACAACAGCAGTGGAAATTTGGGGTGCCGGGTAGACGGCGAACTCCAACTTGGACTTCTTGCCATAATCGACGCTGAGCCTCTCCATGAGCAATGAAGCAAACCCTGATCCGGTACCTCCACCAAAGCTGTGGAAGATGAGGAAGCCTTGAAGTCCAGTACATTGGTCAGCCAGCTTACGGATGCGATCAAGCACCAGGTCAATCAGCTCCTTACCCACAGTGTAGTGACCCCGGGCGTAGTTGTTGGCGGCATCCTCCTTACCAGTGATCAGCTGTTCAGGGTGGAACAGCTGGCGGTACGTGCCTGTACGCACCTCATCTGAAAGCACAAACCAAATAAAGGGATATAATGTGAACCAATGGTCATATAAATGGTCATATAAATAAAGTATTTGTGAATAAAAATGCAAATGAAGCGTGCGATTTTCATTGATTTGATGGAAAAAGATTGGTGTTCTGTGAGAGACTGAAAAGACAAATAAGAACTAAAATCTTCGTTTTTTATCTCAAATTAAACAAAAAATATGTTAATCCTCAGTGGTGCATTTCTTGGCTTATATTGCTGACGCACCTGTATACTTTATAAATTGACGATGAAACCGTTATTTTAGTGTGAATATAATAATCAAAATAAAAGTAGAGTATTATTTTAATATCTGTTCTACGATTAGGAAGTACGTTGTTTGGGTAATATCAATGCAGCATTCTCACCTACTACTGTTGGTTCCAGGTCGACAAACACAGCACGGGGCACGTGTTTGCCGGCTCCAGTCTCACTGAAGAAGGTGTTGAAGGAGTCGTCACCGCCGCCGATGGTTTTATCACTTGGCATCTGACCATCAGGCTGGATGCCATGCTCTAGACAGTACAGCTCCCAGCAGGCGTTACCAATCTGGACACCGGCCTGACCGACGTGGACACTGATACATTCACGCTGGAAAACAAAGAGGCATAATGTTCAGCAATCAGGACAGAACAAATAATTTTTGTGGCTTAGGTTGCTTTCGTTTGGGGGGAACGGAGCATATCATACACTCTAAATCCAAGAGGTTGAATTTTCTAGAAAATTGTTGATTTTACATTAGCAAAAACTCCTTTAACTTTCCCAGACAACTTGACACAAATGCCAGGCAAACACGAGACGGCGTCCAAGTGTTGGCTTAGTGCTGGTCCACTGTCTGCGACGCTGGCACATCACTAAACCAACACTGCTTCCTGGGTGAAACCACGCTGACCGCAGCTGAGCATAATAAACAAAATGATTCCGCTTCTCTACCAATTGAGATGTATTGATGGTGGTTAGAAGCTACACGTTTTTTATTGCCATTATAATTTGTTTTAATTTTTCAGAGCTGAGACTGACTTTAGACGTTAGAATCTGACGTCTATATATCGATCTCCGCACATATAAAATTATAATGGCCTTAGATCCGTAACATAGGTATTCAAATGAATGATTTTAAATTGAAAAAGAGCGCTTCAATCTCCGTGGCTTGCACAATAATATTTCAACGCGGTAAATTGTAAAGGGTAATATTATGAAAAACACATTCGAGTTGAACAAACCTTTATTACGATGGCTGTGATCACTTACCATGTTGATTGGAGGTTTGTAAAATCCCTGGTCGGATTGTAAGAAAAGAACGAGATTTTTCTATCTCTCTGCGACAATTGAGGAGTCCTGAGTGATGAATGGTGGAGGTGATCTTCGTATGCTGTCTTTATGTACACACAGAGCTCTGTGGTCACGGGGTGTAACCAAGAAGGTGTATCCAGGCAAACCGATTATCCCCTGTGGTGGATAATCTCTCTGCAAGCCCAGCCTTGTCATCTAGACGCCTGACGGCAAGTTTGCACAATGTTGTAGATGTTGGCCGAGTGTAGGTCAACGCTCAGTCGACGTTGCAAATAGGAGTCAACCCATTGTTGTTTTGATGTTGTGCCACCGTCCACAATACTGGCCAATCATTGAAACAACATTAGGGCAGGCTATGCCATCAACCCTTTAACCGCTAAGTTATTCAATCTGAATTTTCACCCACTGGAAGTTGTGTCTCGCTGACGCGATCCACAACTTCAAGTGAGTGAAAGTTATTCAGATTTGACAAAATGGTGGTCAACTTTTTTCAAATATTGTCGATTGCTGTCACCTTTTATCTTCAGCATGTTTAAAAGGTGGTACTTAATGTGCTAATAAAAAATGAAAACCCGAAGATATGCGGCACCGGCGATTAAAGGGTTAATGTGAACTCCATGGAGACGGATTAAACACCAATAGCTTTAGTCATGGCTGTCGGGTGCATCAACACTCATTGAATTTAACTTTTGTTGTCAAAATATGAGCCTACTTCGGTATAATAATATACGAACCCTTTGTCTGCTAGTCACGACAATAGTCGTTTTTAATCAGTTTTATTGGCCGATTAAACCACTGTTATTGGAAGTTAAATAACTGCTTAAACATTGATATATGTAAATGTTGGGTCTCTAATTAGACAAATATGAGTAATTTTTAACCACTTGAGGTTGTGGATCGCGGTAGCGAGACCCAATCTCAAGTTGTTCAAAATTTAAATAAATAAACTTAGCAGGATGAAGATTAACGATAACAAATTAAACTTTGCAACTGTTAATGCACCAGACAAGTTAAAACTTTTTGTAATTAAAATTGTTCCTCAAGACGCACATAATTCTGCGTCAGTGACAGGTAAAGGTTAATTACAGGATATCTAGCTATACTTATGAGATCAACCCTTCAAGCGCCCAGTCACATATTTTTTTTACTCATTCGAAGTCGTGTCGCGGTATGCGACACACAACTTCAAGTAGGTAAAAATTACTTAAAAGTGTTGACCACAATTTAATCAAATCATGTGCAATTTAGCAAATTCCATGCCTATTTCTCCTCCAATTTCCTTATTCGAGGGTTAAATAAAACGGATAAAAACGGTAATAGTCGTGCTTAGCGCTTAAGGGGTTAGCTCGCGAGGTAGGTAGGGGGTGAGCCCATGTAATACCGAAACTCTACATACCCGGGGAGGGGGGGGGGAGGGTAATTAAATACATTTATAAGATTAGATGGTTAATTTGTAATAAATAGTTTTTCTTTCATGTGTTGGAAATTATTTTAGCAGCAGACACAAGACTGTGAATCAATGTTGGTTTAACGTTGGTCCTGTCCACCGTCTACAAGACACTAACCCTGCAGACACAACAAGACGTGGAATCAATGTTGGTTTAACGTTGGTCCACCGTCTACGACGCTGAACCAACGTTAAACCAACATTGATTCCACGTCTTGTGTCTCCTGGGTGAGCTTTCCAAGGTTCCCGCGATTCATTAAAAGTCATTAAATAGTAAAATAGGACGTAAAGTCATTAAAAAGTCATTAAATTTGATTGCTAGTCATTATAAGTCATTAAAAATATGAAAATCAGCGATCATCGACTCTGTGTTACCTAGCATAATTGTCGTAATGTGCATGCAGTATGCTTCCAGTGCTAGCTGTTATTTTGCGTTTAAAATACGCCAAAAATGTATACATAGGTATTAATTTGTTTATTTTCGTCAGTAAAAAGTCATTAAATTTCAAGTGAGAAAGTCATTAAAAGTCATTATTTTTAAGAAGAGTAGAACCGCAGGAGCCTTGCTTTCCAATATCACACAGGAAGCGGAAGACGAAATTCCTGATTTCTAATTTTTGACAACCATGTCAAAAATAAAAAATACGGGAATTTCGTCTCTATATCTAGCCTAACTGGTGAATGCGCAGCACAAAAATTCAAAAACTTTTGCAGTTGTAGTCTATGGACATGTTTACATCATATGGTCATATTAAGAAGCCAAAATAAAATCACCGATTTTTTTATGATTTTAGACCTGGGCATGTCCCTTTAAATTACAGAATAGCGCTACGCCTTAAAAATGCAGCAACAGTTTTATTCTGGCACTTTTTACCACCTTATAGTTTGAAGTAACTATAAATGCTGTAAGTTAACCCTTTCGATTCCCGCACTGAAAGAGCAAAATATTTCTAATGACCGTAGACCCATACCATAGGTATTCAAATGAAGCGGAAATAGTTAACTAAGACAGATAAGATTATTTAAAATTGCAGTCCCAATATCAGTGATTTGGCCGACCAATAAAACAGATTTAAAACGACAATAGTCGTGATCAGCAGGATGAGGTTTGACTAGTATTTTAATTGATCTTAAGATGTGAATCGCTCACCATGTCCCGATTTACTCGAGGAATTATCTGAAATTTAACCTTTTAACTGCCGGTCCCGATTATATTTTTTATTTTATTTTGTATCAACACATTGAATTATCAGCTTTTAAACATGTTATAGATAAAACGTGATATCAATCAGTAAGATTTCAAAATCGTTAACCTCCATTTATTCAAATCTGAATAATTTTCACTCACTTTGATCGCGTCAGCGAGACACAACTTAAAGTGAGTGAAAATTACAATTACATACCTTTTCGGTTAAATGGTTAACCTCTGAACATATCCTTACCGCCAGGGATTATAACAATTTATATTCAAAGAATTTTATTCAAAACATGCCTTCTGGTGCACAAATGCGACCAGGGAGATTAAGGGGTTACCACTCTAAAATATACCAGTTGCTAAAAAGTGAAACGGGATTTTCTTTTAAGTTCAAGGTTTTTTTATTGGTAAATCTTCACAAAGACCCTGAGAGCGTTTTTAGCTTTGTTGACATCGCGCCAACTTTTGGAGGAATTGCCATTTTAATTAGCTGATTTACATAATTAACATGCTGAGCCATTTTTATAATACAACTTTTTACCAAATATTCGTAGAAACAAGTGCGATACCACAAAATAACATAAAGGTTATTTGTATAAGAGGTCAAATAAACTGTTCTGAGTTCGGATACTTACATGTCAAATTCTATGTTGGTTTCATGTTGGGCCAGCGTCCCAGACGATGGCCCAACATGAAACATGTATAGGATTTACACTAGCAACGCTGAAATATTATTATACAAACCATACAGACTAAAGGGTCTTTTTCAAGTACAATACCTTCTTAATGTATTTGTTTGCTCTTTATGCTATGTTATATCGATGTCTTATAACTGTATGTAACTATTGAAAATACTTAATCTAAGCAAACTAAAAGTTAGTGGGGAGGAAATATTTTCAACTCACGCTGGTAATAATCGTACAACAATTAGATTAATTTAACGTTGACATCCACCTTCATCAACGTTTGACTTATGTGATGTTGATCCCCATATATAATTATTTTATCAATCAGCTGCTGGTCTACATGACAACTGCCACACGTATGATCTAAAATAAATCTTTTTGGAAAGGGCAAAGTGTTTTCAGGAAATACCATTAGGTCAATTTCCACAATATTGCCCAATACTGTTGTTTTTTTTGGTGATGAGTCACAAATATTGAAGCAAATTACATTGATAAAGGTCGGGATAACTGCTGTATATCTAATAGCTTTGTACAAGTTATACCTGCATTACTATACAAACACATGCAGCTTGTAGTATTATTATAATTCGAATGTCAGGACATTGTACCGATGGTTTTTATCACATTTAACAACTTGAGTATATGACAATAGTTATACACTAAATTAGTCATAGCAATTTCTTCTTTTATGGTCATTGGCGGCCATCTTGGATCTACCACCTATCATTAATACAACATTGTTGAATCACTCCTGACTGTCCCCTCGGTACCCCCTCTATAAATTGATTGTAAGAAAATGTCCGGAAGGGACTACGACTATGTAAGAAGGAAAGCGTTCGCTTACAATCACTTACATATTGGAGTTGTCATATGGATGAACTGTTAGCCCAAGCCATATATTTTATTGATGATTTATTTCATTTAGTGATAAGAGGATCGTGAGGAAGTGTGCCAAAGCCTGTCAGATTATATTGGAAATTCGCAGGCGAGCGACAAACAACATGTGATAACAAATGTATTTTATTTTTCGCATTGAACTTCAAGCCATTCACTATTTCATTCATTCTGTAATCATGTTGATTAATTCATTTATTCATTCATTCACAACATCATTAAATTCGTACGTCTGTCCGTTCGCTCATTCATTTATGCAGACACATTTATGCTGTCATTTATTTATCATTCGTTCGTCAGTTTGTCCATTCATTCTTTCATTATTTTGTTCCCTCAGTTACCCGTTCTTATAATCGCCGTTAGTCTTTTATTTCATTATTTTGATTAATTTCTTTATTCGATCTGTTGAATACTGTTTTTAAATTGATTTTTTTAGTGTATAAGCGAGGCACGCACAATTGTCTCTCGTAACTGTCTGTCTGTCGGTTTTTATCACTTTATATGAACTGCATACGGCACAGGGTGAGACAATAATAAAAGTATATTTATCTACCCTATGGATGCAAATGTAATATCGGTTATCACCGGGGATATTTGGGAAGAATCAAACGACTGTCACGTGACCATTATTACCAATCACGCCCTATCAATAGTTCCAGCGCTATTGCATATATCAGACACTCTTGTCAATTTTGCATATTTCATTTTCACCCACTTGAAGCTGTGTCTCGCTGACGCGATCCACAACTTCGAGTGAATAAAAATGCAACATACAGTATCGCTGGAATTGTCCTATATACATGATGATAGGCAATACACCTTTTTCGATAACAACACGCCACACGGTGAGCAACGCTGAACTGTTTTAATCAGACAACTGTTACACACTTTTCAATGACAACACGCCACACAGTGAGCAACTCTGAACTGTTTTAATCAGACAATTGTGCACTGCGCTAACTCGTGCAAGCAGTCTATTACTCTGTATCAGTAAGGACCAAAAATCCTCATTCACGTGATGATCCTGTCAGTAAATATTTTGTTCCTGTCAGTTCCTGTCAATCCCCTGGGCCATAATTTACCTTTTAACCTTTGAGGCGCTGAAATATTTATATATATAGGCCCACTGCATATCTGGAAATTTTCGCATGTTTAAATTTTTGCGAATTACTGATATTGGGACTTTTCGAGAAGTTTAGAATTCGCGAATTTTCATTTTTCTTTAGTAGCGCTATTAAAATAATAATTTTCGCGATATTCTTCGAATCGTGAATATCACCAGATCCACAGTAAACCAAGAGAACAAATGTTGTTTTTTTCAATTTAAAATCATCACAAATGTCTTAGGTAGTTCTTTCAGCTTCATTTGAATACCTGTTATATATTTTACTCTTCCGTTGCGGAGATCGACTTCAGACGTCAATTAATTTGAATTTTCGTTCACTTGAAGTTGTGTATCGCTGACCAGTCCACAACTTCAGGTGAGTGAGAATTATTCAGATTTGACAAAATGGAGGTAAAGAATTTTGAATTATTTTTGATAATATCACATTTTATCTCTGGCATGCCCAAAGGTTGGTATTTAATTTGCCAAAAAAAACAATGAAAAAACCGATTATAATCGGCAGCGGCGATACAAGGGTGAAATTTGGGAATCGCGGATATAGCCGTTTTTAGCCTTTTCTATTTTGTCAATTAGTTTGAATGTTTACCCACTTAAAGTTTTGTCTCGCTGACGCGATCCATAACTTAAAGTGAGTGAAAATTATTCAAATTTGACACAATGGAGGTTAACTATTTTTATATATTCTTGATTAATGCCACATTTTATCTTCAACATTCTCTATTCTTTTTGCCTATTCTTTGAAGGAGAAATTGGCGGAAAATTTGTTTTGATTCAAAGTGTACATACTAACTCTTGAAGTTGTGGGTCTCGATAGTGAGACACAACTTCAAGTGGGTGAAAAAAAAATTATTTAATTTAGCGCTCACGGTTAATAAACATAATGGCCTCGATAGGGGAAATAAAAAAAGTTTTAAATGCATTTTGCTTTTAATTGAAACACATAAATTATCATTGCAAAGTATCAAAATTCTACACCACTTTTAGGCAGTTATGCTGAATATTATATCATTGCCTGCTTTTGAAACAGAATAATAATAAAACAATGGCGAAAATGAAAATACAATTGTTTATTTTTATCGACATAATACATTATTATAACATGTTATGTATTATCTGTAATCATGATATATGCTATATGTGATGTTATGTGATATATGCATCTTACAATACTAGGCTACTGCATTTTAACATTAATATACCAATAACTAATCGTTTTTTTACATATTACGAACTGGGTGGTATCTGACGTAAAGAAAAATTTAGGTTTGTATACTTCACTGAAAAGTAAGAGTTTAATATTCCTGTTGTCTGATAATAAAGATTATATTATAGTAAAGTGTGTGTTAAACGTAATTAAATAAATACAAGTGTTATGTAGATTGTTTTTCCGGTACAATATATTAGTTACCTCTCAGAATTGAATCTTCTGATGTCATTGGAACATATATTCTAACCATCAGAACTATGTATACCATTGAACTCATGCATTTTGTGCCTCCGAATTGGTGAAGTCGATATTTTTAGACAGTTGGCTTATTATTCTAGCCGTTTTCGTGACTTCTTCTCCATCTGCACCTGCCGGTCAAATAGTGCAATGTTTAATCGACATCCGGTTATACACCGTAATAACGGATGGCGAATGAACATAGCTGTATCAGACAGCAATTCTGCCAGTTTTTTTTTCCAAGAGTTATCCAATCATCGTTGGTGTATAATATTTCCCATGATAGTTTGGTAAATCTTCGATTTTCTTGTGTTGATATTTCGCCTTTTTTCGCATTGACAATAACTTTTGTCATTTATATTCTAGAAACGTCCCTACAGACATGGGACGTTGACCCTTTCTTGGCGAGTTTTTTCAGATAGGTATTTGAGAGTGCCAATTGAATTTTAAGCGTTAATAGTGGTGAATGCTCTTCTTCAATTTCTGAAGCCGGTGTGAAATGTTATGAGGATTGATTGATTGTAGTGAAATATTCTCATGTGACTTGTGGCGCAGCATTTAGGTCATAATTATGAAAATAACAATTCAAATGGAATATTCGAGTATCCCGTTATATCAGACTAGGTTAATTTCTCAGCGACTTGGGGTTTCATAACTTACAGGACGTATACTTCTGTATGCAAGCTTATTGTCGCCGTTGGTGGTTTTTATTTTTCAGTTCACCTCCATGGTTAACCTTCATGGTTGACCTTTTCTGACCTGCATCTGTCTGAAGCAGTTGATAAGGACCTGAACTAGACAGACGAAACTGCGATTGGACATTTATATCGCCACTAGGGGGCCAGCAGCCAGTCGCGAGTTCCGTCCACCTCGTAATGATCATCCAGACAGTGGAGCTGGTACTAGTTCTGAGATTAATCATTAAAACACACCACTACATCATTTTCTTTGCTCGACCACGACATTCTAAGCCGAAAGTGGATAGTTATTGTTGACCAAGTGCGGACCAATTATCATGGTAGGCCTAATGGTACTCTAAGCAGTCAGGTGCGACCAAGCTGTTGATTATGAAAGATCCTCATTATTGTCGGATGTGTTTTGAGTCGGTTAAAGCCCTCGGGGTTCTGCATTCTTAGCTGTGAAAAAGGCGTCGGCCTTCGGCCTCGACCCTTTTCACAGCTAAGAATGTATAGCTCCTCGAGATTTATTCTATACTGAATCCAATAAACACAACACATTTGTATTATATTTGCACAATGTCGGGACAACGTCAGGGACGTTGGGCCGACGTTGTGCAAATGTTATACAACTGTTTTGTGTTCGCTGGGAGAGCGCTGAAATATTGCTTGTAGAAACAATTGAGACCAAAGATTTTTTTTCAAATTGAAACGATCATAACTGTCTAAGTTGGCTTTTTTCCGCTTCATTTGAATACCTGTGTTATGAGTCCACGGCCATTATATTTGTAATTATTTCAGTGCGACTTTAGACTTTAAAACGTCTAAAGTCGGTCCCCGCGCCGTAAGGGTCACTGATCGTTTTTGATGGGTTTTTATTAACGTTTTAAATAGTGTTATATAACGTTAGAAAGTGTCGTAAATTGTCATCGATTTTTACAAATATGATTAATGTTCACATACTTGAAGCCGTGAATCGCGCCAGCGAAACACAGCTTCAAATGAGTGAAAAATTGAAGCAAAAAGCTAGCCTTCAAAGGGTCACGATAATGGCGGGCCCAGGTCCGAACACGACACTTGACCTGTTAACTTGACAGACACAAAACTTAAGGCTGACATAGGTTCGCTGATAGACTCGTTTTAAATGATTTTTGTTTTCACGTCGTTGCATCAGTGGCTCGATATTGTGCGATCATTTTATCAGCGAAAATGGCCTGTAATCTTCAATCCATTTCTCATGTGACTAGTGATATAGTGTTCATATAATGTTTCACGAGGTTCTGCAGCTCTTAGTTTTTCCTCTGATATCTCATCTAATTATTGAAGTGTGTGAGTTCCTTCAACTGGCCACATATCTGAAACATACAAGTGAAAAACATGAGGTTCGCTCAGTTAAAGGGACTGGCTCACGCTAAAATCATCAAAAAATCGGTGATTTTATTTTGGCTTCTTAATATGACCATATGATGTAAACACGTCCATAAACTAAAACTGCAATTTTTTTTTATTTTTGTGCTGCGCATTTATTAGTTGAGCTAGATATAGAGACGAAATTCCCGATTTCTAATTTTTGACAACCATGTAAAAAATACATAATATAGGAATTTCGTCTCTATATCTAGCCCAATTGGTGAATGCGCAGCAGAAAAAATAATAAAAACTTTTGCAGTTCTAGTCTATATGGACATGTTTACATCATATTGTCATATTAAGAAGCCAAAATGAAATGACTTTTTGATGATTTTAGCCTGGGCATGTCCCATGACGGTCTGGCACCATTAACGCAACATTGGGTAAACGCCTCGTTCTTACTGGGAGTGGGTAAAAATTATTCCCCCCCCCCCTCCTCCCTCCCCCCCCCCCCACCTCTCCAGTCTAATGACCATTGTGCCACGTCTACATAATAGAGATAAAACCCGTTCTGTGCACTATGGTATAATGTAACAGTCACAATCGGAATTTGTCTCCGTCTAATTGCGCGTGCATGCTTCAGTCGCCCAGGAATACTTGGGACTACTTGGCGACAAGCTTCTCAGTGTTGGTGCCTGGGCATCTACCGCCCACAACCGGGTACAGTGGCCCAATTCTGGGCCATTGCCTTAAACGTTGGCCCAACATTGAGACGCCTCTGGTCCGCTGTCTAACAATGACCACGTACCTCGTCGCACGTGGGGTTGAGACCCGTGGGGTGTGACCGCATTGCGTGGTCCGCACCGCATTATTAACAGTAAACTAACAACGCCAAATTACCCCTACATAAAGACTTGCAGGCTAAAAAACCACCATTATATATCAGTGTGCGGTTGGTTTGAATCATATTCCGCTTCGTGGATTTATAATGATTGACAATTATCCTGCCGTGCCGTAAGATTTAACCCCAGCATAACCACCCACCCATCTATCTATCACCTTGAGATGTGAAGAAATGTCCTGTGTTTTTAACCCTTAACCCTTTAACCGCCGGTGTCGCATATGTTCGGGTTTTCATTTTTTAATAGCACATTAAGTACCACCTTTTAAAAATGTTAAAGATAAAATGAGACATCAATCAGCAATATTTGAAAACAGCTGACCTCCATTTTGTTATATCTGAATAATTTTCACTCACTTGAAGTTGTGGATCGCGTCAGCGAGAGACAATTTCAAGTGGGTTAAAATTCAGATTGAAGAATTTGGCGGTTAAAGGGTTAAAACGCTGGAATGTTTTTGTATGAAACATGGAGACTAAAGGGTTTTCTCACTTTGAAATCATCTTGAATGTCTTAGTCAGTTCTTACCGCTTCATTTGAATACCTGTGTTTTGTGTCTACGGCAATTATAAATATTTCTACTCTTACAGTGCGGGGATCGACTTTGCCCACAACTTCAAGTGGGTGAAAATTACTTAAACGTGTTTAATTTTAGACTAAATATTTGAAAATCTCGATGTTTAAACACAACTTTAATCCCCAGTCACAGTGATTTAATCGGGTGATATAAAACAGATTTTTTAATTTAAAAAGTCGTGCTCAGCGCTCAAAGGCCCAGGTAGTGATTAGCATCGCTGCCTTTCACGCTAGAGTTCAGGGTTCGTTTCCCGGTCTCGGCAGTTTGAAAGTAACAAAAATGTTTCTTCCCCATCCACTCGTAAAGTATTGTGGGGAGCCTCCGTGACCGAGAGGTAGCGTGCTCGACCTCAGACCTCCAGGGTTTGAATTTCGAATCCTGTGTCTGGAGGGCAGTGTCATCTCATTCATCTCACCATCCTCAGGAAGTTCTCCTGGCCCAATTTAGCCTGTATGTGCACAAAAGTGATCTAAAACCCGATTCATAATATTTTTTTAATCCTTCAAACATCTGTGAATTCTGCGTTCCATGGCTTGGAATTTGGATTCATACCCCGGCATGTCTTGGGGGTTTTCGTGGCGTTTCGGCGAGCGCAGTGCAGCGTTTCCCAGCAAACACGAGACATTCACCGATTGTTGTTTTGATGTTGGGCAGACGTAGAAGACTGAGGTGCAGCATCAAAACAACATTGGGTCAATGTCTCGTATTTACTGAGAATTTAGTCCTGTCAGTGCGGGGACCGACTTTAGACGTCAGATTCTGAAGTCGATCCCCGCACTGGAAGAATTACAAATATGTGTTGGACTTAGACCCATCACATATGTATTCAATTGAAGCGGAAAGATGTAACTGAGACATTTATGATGACTTCAAATTTACAAATTGACATTTGGTCCCCATCTCTTATACAGAAATATTTCATCGTTGGCAGGGTTAAGACGTTCTCTAATCTTTGGTGAATTTATTGTTACCGAGCTCGGAATTTTGGTCCACATCACGAGGCACAATCCAGCAAACACAAAACATTTCTATAACATTTATACAACGTCGGTCCAACGTCTCCGACGTTGGCCCAGCATTGTATAAATGTTATACAAATGTTTTGTGTTTGTTGGGGTTAAGACGACCGTTTTGCTCTCGTGCCAGGTATAGACGGTGTATAGCGGTAACACGCTCATTAACGTATTGTAATAACTGCTATACTGCTCTAAAAAGCCTAAAAAACTATTATGCTCACTTGTAAATCGAGCAGATACTACCTTTTATCGTTTGCGTGGCAGCGTAAATCGTTGGCCTATATGGGCCTATATAGTGAGCGATGTTGAACATTGGTGAAAACTCTCTTGCCCCTTGCTCAGTGTCTAGCTGAATAAATTATAATAACAGTTATTTTATCTCCTTGTTTGTAGCCCTTTTATCATATATAATGTTATTAACATGTATATTTCATATTATTATTTTAGTTAATACTTGTACATTATATTTTACATCATTAGCTATGGATTTTTTTTTTGCACTGCATAACATGGTGTACTGATCATTTTATTGACGCATTAAAGTCTGTAAGTACCTGTGAATACCTGAAAAATCTACGCTGACCTATATTAATCTGAAACTTCAGAGGATATATTTACGAATTATCCACGAATATGCCTACAATGAACACGAGTGATCGCGAATTTTATTAAGAGAAGTCCGACGGAAGTTGGCGTTCCGAGTAAACTTCAGGCATTGATCAGATGTCGAGCTAATGCTGGCCCATCGTCTACGAAGCTGGCCCAGCGATATGCCAAAATAGGGTCAACGCCTGATGTGACGAGCCCAGAAACGTCAGTAAACGTCGTAATGTGAATGAATCACGACAGCTCTGCAAAGCCTAAAGGCAGTATCTGTTTACTTGTAAAATTAACAGATACTGCCTTTTGGTCTTGCACGGCAGATAGGCGGAACGCTATTCCGCACCCATTTAAGATATTTAATGATATATATCATATTGTTACCAGTGGTTACGCTCCGACCGACCGACGAGACGTTAAGTCAATGTTGAATTAATGTTGGGCCGTCGTCGCTGACGGCGAGCCAACATTAATCCAGCATTGGGTTAACGTCCGTGTTTCTTGGGGGATTTTTTCTGGGAAATCACACTGTCACCATGTACAGTTAATTACCCTTTCAGCGCTATAGTCGTTTTTAATCCGTTTTGTTGACCGATTAAATCACTGTTATTGGAACAAAATGTGTGTTTAAACATTACAAAGATTTATGATTTTTAAGAATTAGAAATGTTTGGTCTCAAATCAAACAAGTGTGGGTGATTTTCAGCCACTTGAAGTTGTGTGTCGCGGTAGTGAGACACTACTTAAAGTGGGTGAAAAATTAAATATGCGGATGAGCTGGTGGATATATTCCTTGTCGGCAAAAATGAGCTACATTGTAAAAACACTGAGCCCAACATTTTGGTGATGATGCCGTACATGTACTTTACAAAGATGAGTCATCAACCTCATCATTTGTAATGATGCGTGTTAAGGCTCCCTAATACTGGCGAATTATAGGAATAATGAATCCTGTGCTTGTTTGAGTATATAAATGCAAGCTTCATTATAAGTGTACACGTAACGTCGATTTTCACCAAATTTTACAGAGCTAGCCCTGTTGTAGGCCTACCTGCATGTACATAGATATTTTTTATGACAAATAAATCAGTATTGAATTTGAATTGTGTCAACAAAATCTGTATCTATTCACGTTAGCCCTTACTGCTGTGAATTATGTGTGTATAAATCAGTATAGGATAAAGCCCGAAGAGGTCTACATTCTTAGCTTTGGAAAAGGCCGAGGCCAAAGGCCGCGGCCTTTTCCACAGCTAAGAATGTAGAGGTCCGATGGTTTTATCTGACTTGAAACACATCCGCCATAATCACTGATAATGAGGATCCCTCATAATCAACAGCTCTGACTGATTATATAGCACTATTGGCCTACCGTGATAATTGATCTGTACTTGGTCAACAATAACTCTCTATTCCCGGCTTAGAATGTAGTGGTCGGACAAAGAAAATAATGTAGTGGTGTGTTTTAATGGAGATGAAAGGGATTTTTTCAATTTGAAATCATAATAATGTCTTAGCTAGCTCTTTCCTATACTGTGTTATGGGTCCACGGTCATCAGAGATATTCTACTTTTTCAGTGCGGGGGTCGACTTTAGATTCAGATGTCTATAGTCGGCCCCCGCGCTGAAAGGGTTAAGTATATATATAATGATAAGCTTGATTTTAAGTGTACATATCACGTCGATTGTCATGAGATTTTACAGAATTAACCATGTTGTATATACATGTACATAAATATTTTTTATGACAAATAAGTCAGTAATGACTTTGAATAATTGTGTCAATAAAACATCTATCTATCTACGTTAAAATGTTGCTGCTGATGTAGCATATTTTGATGACAGAAACTTTTAGTGGCCATTAGGGAATATGACCGCCATTTAGAAACAAATAAATTAAATTTGATCCATAGCTAGTTTTTTGCTATTTATAAAGGGCCACAACATGCACATTTTTGAGTGTGTTTTATCACAAACAAAAACATCACAAACTTTGCTGATCTGTGGTTATCATAGCTGGTATTATAGTGATATAGTGGAATAGGAATCATACAGCTAAGTGATATGGAATTACCCAGTCGACACGAGGTGTTGAATAAATGTTGTTTTAATGTTGGCCTGCCGTCTTCAACGTCGGCTCAACATTAAAACAACATTGGTTGAACACCTCGTGTTTGCAAAGAAAATAATAGCCGCGTTGATGGGAACGGTACTCATTGATGCCTATCAGTGAGATATTATAAAAATGAAATTCAATTCAATTTAAAGGTATTTATTGTCATTAGAAATACAATATGAAAACAAAACAATATTATGCAGATAAAATAATAAATGAAATATACCGCATCTAATGACAAACGAGCAAAACTCCCTCTGGCGTATGCGCCCTCAAAAAGTTACATTTTGTAATTTATAAAAAAAACTAGTGCAGAAGTGCATGATAAAAACAAATAATGTATCATGAGAGGATATGAACAAAAAAATATACTTGATTCAAAAGAAATGTTTTTAACGCTCGTTTATAACATCAAAACATACTTTGCTTAAAGTTCATTCCATAAAAAATAACACCATAACACCTGATATGGCCTTTTGAATGAGTGGGGGTTTAGGCCACCTTTGTGCACATAAACTGGGCTAGGAAAATAAATGAAATGAAATGAATCGGGCTCTAGGCCACCTTTGTGCACATATATGCTAAACTGGGCCAGGAGAACCTCCTGAGGATGGTGAGATGAATGAGATGACACTGTCCTCCAGACACAGGATTCGAAAGTCGAGCCCTGGCGGTCTGAGGCCGAGCACGCTACCTCTCGGTCACGGAGGCTCCCCACAATACTGACTTTCACACGTGGATGGGGAAGAAACATTTTTTGTTTCTTTCAAACCGCCGAGACCGGGAACCGAACCCCAAACTCTGGCGTGAAAGGCAGCGGTGCTAACCACTACCCTAGGGCCCCCGCCCACTGGGCCAGGAGAACCTCACGAGAAGATATTATTATACCAAATAGAATTGTTAATCTCACCTGATCTGCACTGGGTAGCTGTCCTTAACCTTAACAGCCCCTCTGTTCATGACTGAGTGGCCTGTAAGCACACAATAGCACAATTTTATATATACCGAACGCTTTTTAATTGCACCCGTATATTATCTCCACACATAGATTAGAATGTGAATGTGAGGAGAGGTTATCATGAGTATCCTATCAAACACAATGCTGGTTTAATGTTGGACCATCGTCGCGGACGATGGGCCCACATTAAGACAACATTGATTCGATGGCTGGAGTCTGTAGATGAGTATGGTATCATGCATAGCCAAAAAGCAGTATAACCATGATAACCGCTTCGTTTTGAAGTAATCGGTTACTGACTTTCGGCTTTGCACTGTAGTATGTCAGTGGGGTGATATCCCCTTAAATACGACTAGTTGAACCAATGTCGGGTTAATGTTGGGCCATACAGTGGACGGTGGACCCACATTGTCCTAACATTGGTTTAACGCGCCAATTAGCTATAGCAGATTAACCAGTGGTTAGAGTTCTCGGAAACACCGACAAGCAAACAATTGCTAATTATACTTTACAATTAAGTAGTTACTGCATTTTGGCTTTGCATTATTGCAATCGCACTGACTAACTACAATTGGGCTGTGGAGTGCATGTGCAAGTACCCAGTAGACAAAATACGTTGAGTCAATGTTGGTTTAACGTTGGTCCAACGTCGTAGACGGTGGACCAACGTCAAACCAATATTAACTCAACGTTTGTGTCCGCTTGGTAAAGTAAAGTTTCGTGCGATCAATAGATTCGTACACATTTTTGTTTCTTACATTTTTTCGCGTTCGTACGGCTTGACATAAGTTCTCGAAAACTTCAAAAGAAATTTGTAAAGTTACCGTTTAATTCGTATAGAAACCTTGCAGTCGCTTAATGACCACCGTACTCACACCTGGAGGCGTTCAAGTACGAGCGTCTTACGACTGTCTACATGCATACAGCGCTCGTACAAGCGTCAGAAGAGATCCGTAATAGGAAATTAATGGATCATTGCGGCGTGCTTAAGATCACGCTATTATTGAGCTATGGAGCTATACCCGGCAGAAGCCTCGTCACAATGACACGCGTGAACGTCGTAACAATGATTTTGGGAGCATTGCTAGAGGCCTTCTCAAAGCGGTCGTAAGAAAAAGGGTATTCTTATCCCGTTCTTAAGCTCATAGCCAGGTCTGGACATGTCTAGAACTCTACAAAAGCTTCTAGAAGAACTACGTACAATGTAAATGTTAAATTGTTCGTATGGACGTTTGCACAAACGCCGTAGTAAGAAGGCCGCAGTTTGTAATCATCCGTGCGGCATACAAACGAAAAACGCACGCTAAAATAACATAATATATTCTCAAGTGTCTCAGGGCTGAGCACTGTTGTGGATTTAAAGGCAGCCTTACCAACTTTTATTGAGGCTGTATAAAAACTACGTGAAAAAGTCTACGAGTAGCCTTTAGGACACCCTAAGAACTACGTACGATGCTCGCCCAATAATAACTCGTCAAGCTGTTCTTGCGGAGTTCTTACATCTTTCTTAGTAATTCCAAATGTGTTCATATGGCGATCGTACGTCAACCCTACGACGAAATGTTTTCTTGGGACGTTCGAGTTCTTATAAACCCGGTAAACATGATAAGTGGGGCCAACGTTGGTTTACGGTTGGTCCACCGTCCACGACGTTGGCCTAACTGTAAACGAACGTCTCATGTTTGCTGGGATAGACATGCCTTAAGAAACATTTCTGGAGCAGTTTTTGAGGGCTATGTTTTTTCTTTTATAGGGTCATTAAAAATAAAATAAAAATCATGGCCCGATGCCGCCCCCCTCTCCCTTAGTTTATTTAGAACCGTTTGCAACATTTTAATTGGCAATGAATTGTATTAAATAGCCAATGAAAGCTCCAAACAAACTAATGTCCTAATTTGAATGGCTGGGGGCATTTTCAATTAAAATAATTCTATTCGTATATTCATCATTAATGTATGTATTTGGATTGTCAATGGAACCTTAAGCCAGCAACAGACTAACGTTTAATTAGAATGTAATATTATTTTGAATTATTTTCTTTTTTCAATAAAAAATAGTTCATTCTATATCCATGATACCGTATCTATATACATGTATATATTTAGTTAGGCATATTATTCCCAGATCGGCGTCGTAAATTCAGCTACACAAATGGATAAAAGCGGTGGCCCTGCTTGTCTCTTATTTAAATTTAGTACTGCCTCGATTCGCCGCCATAAGTGAGCAATAGTAAACTGAAATAATCACCTTATTGATTTATCTGGTTGGGAATGGTGGTACATTTATTATAGATATTGAATTATATTATTTTTTAAGTACATAAAATGTTCATAGCTGTATGAAATTTCATATCATGTTTAACACCATATGATATAATGTTACAATGTAAAAACTTGACCCAACCCTGCTGTATAGAAACTATTCCTATTGTAATTTTGATTTTGACTCTGAATGAATTAATCTTACCTGTGTGGTATTTAGTGAATATGTAGCGATAAAGTTTATCATCAATCTCTGTATTTAAATTCACGCCGTCACGGTCCGAGGTAAAACACGTTACCTGGTGGCAGAGGTGCAACAGTCACTGTACATAACACCATAGTGACCACTGAGCATAGCTGACCGATCGCTGCGTAATTGTATGATTTGTAAATTATGTATGAGTATCACTTCCCAAATTGGGACCACTCAGGTGTATCCAGATACTGTGCGAGCGTCCCATTTAATTGACAGACCAGACTCCGTGAGTATACATAATATATATATAGGCATTGCCAAGGCCAGGTGTACACTAAGCTTAATACTGACAACGTGGCATATCCCCAGCGAACACCAGACATTGACCTAATGTTGCTGTAATGTTGGGCCAGCGTCGAAGACGCTGCCCCAGCATTACAGCAACATTGGTTCACTGTATCGCGTGCACTGGGAGAGTCCCCATCTATCTTTGACATTCACCTGTGGCGAGGGTCCTGTGCCATATGTCTCAGTCAACACAACCGGTATGCTCCAGACTAGTGTGGAACATATCGTTGTTCTCAGATTGAGTGAACACTTCCTCAATGTTGGGTCGGCGTAGATGTTGGCCAAACATTGAGGTGATGTTGACCAGTGTAGGCCCTTTTCTATGCTGGGTCATCAATTGGATAACCTTGGCCTTCCTTTGAACGTAACGTATATGCTCTGTGTATGTGCACACAAAGCCTATTGTGGTATTTGCTGCCAATTAACACCTCAGCATTCTAAGAAAGTTATTATTGTCCAGTTATGCAAAATAAATTAAAGCACTAATAATTAATAGTATTTAGGCATAATCAATTAAAACAAATTACCGTTTGTTCCTTCTTTTTCTCGCACGTGCGATCATTCCCTCATTCACAAGTATTTATTTATTTATTTATTTATTTATTTATTTATTTATTTATTTATTTATTTATTTATTTATTTATTTATTTATTTATTTATTTATTTATTTATTTATCTATTTATTTATTTATTTATTTATTTATTTATTGGGTAGTTGGTAAGTTGGCTGACAGGGTTCCAGTACCTGGTTCCCCATAAAACCCGGTATCAACCTGTCAACCGTACTCTCATCATACCCTAAAGGATCTGACTTTCGTCACCCCTTCAAGGGCATGCCTTTCCATGTTCCCAACCTAGTGCACTGACCGAGGAGAAGTAAAGCCTGATTTATAAAAGGAAAACAATCATACTAATTTATATAAATTATACCTCATCTAATGCATTTACTAATGTAGTCAGATCCTGACTTGAGTCGGATCCGGTAACCGTTGGGTTGTCTAGTGGGGCTTTCCCCAATCTACTTCTCACCAAGAGATCACGTAGATGTTGTCCCCTTTTAAATGCTGTTACACACCGTTTATACAGGATGTTTGGATGTCTTGCTTTAAGTTTATTGAAGGGTGTGACGCCACTATCCTAAGGGGAAGGTACCGTATTTAAGCAGAATGGAGAATACGTTTTCAGGGCTAATTGCCACTTCCTTTCCGCTTCAAGTCGCCCAATCTTATTTAGAGTTATGTCTCCTGTATTCTTCAATACTTCAAGATACAACACTCTCAGATGGGTCGCCCTGCAGCTCTCGGAATTGAAGTGTGTGGCAACTGCCGTGTCCTTCTTAAGCCGTACATCCGAACGATGTATGTTTATCCTTTTCCTGAAGGAGAGCCCAGTTTCTCCCACATATACTTTTTGCATTTCGAACAAACTATACAGTAAATACCATTAGTTGAATCAAAATTTTGTGTGGTAAGAATTTGAATTTGATTTCCCGGCATCCAGTACGCCCCCATGATCTTACCACTCTCTACAACTACTTGTGTCGAACATAATTTACAGTTCCTAGTAGTGCATCTTTGAGAAGATCCCTTGTTCGGATTTTTTCTCAATTCACACAATGTTTTATCTTTGATCTTTCGCAAAAAACGTTTTGAGTAACCTCTCCCTCTCCGAGTAACCTACACGCTATCATTCCATCTTGTTTGTTATTACATATTCTAACATATCTAAGGATTTGTGACCTGATTAATCCCTTAAAAGTATGGTTCGGGTGATGTGATTTCTTGTGCTTACCAGTTCCAAAGTATCTGTTGGTTTAAAATAAACTTTGGTATCAAATGTACCTGTCTCCTTAAATATGTTTCCTTTGTAAACCACTGTGTCTAAAAAATGCATTGATTCCGAGCTCAACTCTGCCTTCACAGTAATCGAAGGGTGATGGGTATTCAAAATTTTCACAAATTTGTAAAGTCTTCCTTGGAGTGTTCCCAGATCATAAAATGCTTTTTCCTCCCACTCTGCCAAAAACAAATTAGCATAATTTGGTGCAAATTTCTTACTCACGTTTGTAGGTACCATTGGCTGTTTTATAAATTATTTTTTAATAGTTCTAAAATGTCTTTATTTATTCATTTATTTATTTATTTTATTTATTGGATAGCTGGTTGGTTGGTTGGTTGGTTGGTTGGTTGGTTGGTTGGTTGGTTGGTTGGTTGGTTGGTTGGTTGGTTGGTTGGCTGGTTGGTTTGTTTGTTGCTTGATTGGTTTGTTGGTTGATTGGTTGGTTGGTTGGTGGTTGGTTGTTTGGTTGGTTGGTTGGTTGGTTGGTTGGTTGGTTGGTTTGTTGGTTGATTGGTTGGTTGGTTGGTGGTTGGTTGTTTGGTTGGTTGGTTGGTTAGTTGGTTGGTTGGTTGGTTGGTTGGTTGGTTGGTTGGTTGGTTGGTTGGTTGGTTGGTTGGTTTGTTGGTTGATTGGTTGGTTGGTTGGTGGTTGGTTGTTTGGTTGGTTGGTTGGTTGGTTAGTTGGTTGGTTGGTTGGTTGGTTGGTTGGTTGGTTGGTTGGTTGGTTGGTTGGTTGGTTGGTTGGTTGGTTGGTTGGTTGGTTAGTTGGTTGGTTGGTTTTTTGGTTAGGGTGAGAGTTAGGGTCAATGGTAAGGATCGGGTAAGGGTTCCAGTACCTGGTTCACCATAAAACCCGGTATCAACCTGTCAACCGTAGGCCTACTCTCATCATACCCTAAAGGGTCTGACTTTCGTCACCCCTTCAAGGTCAGTCAGTCAGTCAGTCAGTCAGTCAGTCAGTCAGTCAGTCAGTCAGTCAGTCAGTCAGTCAGTCAGTCAGTCAGTCAGTCAGTCAGTCAGTCAGTCAGTCAGTCAGTCAGTCAGTCAGTCAGTCAGTCAGTCAGTCAGTCAGTCAGTCAGTCAGTCAGTCAGTCAGTCAGTCAGTCAGTCAGTCAGTCAGTCAGTCAGTCAGTCAGTCAGTCAGTCAGTCAGTCAGTCAGTCAGTCAGTCAGTCAGTCAGTCAGTCAGTCAGTCAGTCAGTCAGTCAGTCAGTCAGTCAGTCAGTCAGTCAGTCAGTCAGTCAGTCAGTCAGTCAGTCAGTCAGTCAGTCAGTCAGTCAGTCAGTCAGTCAGTCAGTCAGTCAGTCAGTCAGTCAGTCAGTCAGTCAGTCAGTCAGTCAGTCAGTCAGTCAGTCAGTCAGTCAGTCAGTCAGTCAGTCAGTCAGTCAGTCAGTCAGTCAGTCAGTCAGTCAGTCAGTCAGTCAGTCAGTCAGTCAGTCAGTCAGTCAGTCAGTCAGTCAGTCAGTCAGTCAGTCAGTCAGTCAGTCAGTCAGTCAGTCAGTCAGTCAGTCAGTCAGTCAGTCAGTCAGTCAGGGTAGTGGTTAGCACCGCTGCCTTGCACGCCAGAGTTCGGGGTTCGGTTCCCGGTCTCGGCGGTTTGAAAGAAACAAAAATGTTTCTTCCCCATCCACGTGTGAAAGTCAGTATTGCGGGGAGCCTCCGTGACCGAGAGGTAGCGTGCTCGGCCTCAGACCGCCAGGGCTCGAATTTCGAATCCTGTGTCTGGAGGACAGTGTCATCTCAATCATCTCACCATCCTCAGGAGGTTGTCCTGGCCCAGTTTAGCCTATATGTGCACAAAGATGGCCGATTCATTTCATTTTTTTAGAAGAGGACATGTCTTCCATTTGACTTACAGTCAGGTCATGTCCATGGTGGTGCAAGGTTGGAATAGGCCGCATTGAGACAAATATAAATTGACAAAATATGCAGTTTACATCTAATTAAGTATATAAAATTACAATACAGGCAATTATCTGTCCCCACGTGTTGTTTGTCAATGTAATGTATTTTATATAAACTATTTGCCACCATACGAGTGATTGATGATGCATAGCTGTACTATACCATATGATTAATCTGTTCATGCTTTGTATATAATATGTTTGTTTTTTAACCTTGAGGGCACCACTGTAGATCATCATCAGCATGATCATCATGATCATCGTGATCATCATGATCATCGTGATCATCATCATCATCATCATCATCATCATCATCATCATCATCATCATCATCATCATCATCATCATCATCATCAAATAGCTATTTCGTAGTTAGGTTTTATGCTATGACATTTTAAAAGAGATTGGGAGAGTTTAACTGGATTAAATTCGAGTTGTATCAAAGAGAGGTAACTCCAAAGAATGGTATCTCTGTTGAATGAGGGATTGCCATTTTAGCTTTTTAGTCTTTAATCCATTTTCAGAGGCTGATCATTCCTCGGGTTTTTACTATTTTTTAAATCAAAAGCACACACACAATCTCGTTAACCACATGTTTGTATAATATGTTTATATATTACAGATTCTGCACTAATTACATTTGAAAGCGAGGGGGTTTTAATTGTCATGTCATTTGAATGACGGGTGAAAGCATTACATGTCGGCTGATATCCATTCATTGTGTGAATAGTATGCGGCTGAAATGCTGGCAGGTTGTCCTGGCTGGTTCGCCATATTGACCCTATAAATGCTAGAGTTGATCATTAAAATACATTTACCTAATGCTGTTTCAATGCAGGGCCAGTCTTGCAGACGGATGCCCACCGTTGAACTAACCTTGAGTGTTTACTATGAACAGTTATAACCTTTTAAGTGCTAGTTTTGACATTTAAAATAACAGTTGTAATTCTATCGGACACAAAACGTCGACCCATTGTTGTTTTAATATTGGGCCTGCGTCGCAGACAGTGATACAACATTAAACCAACAAAGAGTAAAAGCAATGTGTTTATTCGGCCTTTTGAATGTGTTTCCATTTCACAAACATATATATATATATATATATATATATATATATGTATAAGTACAAACGTTCATTGGGGACTACTGATATCTGAAATTTACAAAGTCTGAAGTCCGAATTCTGATGTCTGAAATCTAGAGTTACAATTCAAAATGGCGGCCAAAAAACCCATGAACAAAATTCCAATCAATCTGTCATAATAAAAATAGCCTAACAAAATTCAAAATAGTCGACAAAAAAACTCATAAAACGTAGTCCAAAAATTCCCTAGTTTTGGTTCGGTGGACGAGGTATTGAACTAGTTTAATGTTAGTCCACCGTCTGCGACACTGACCCAACAATAAACCAACACTGTATCAACGTCGATCGTCTCGTGCTCGCTGGGAGATCCTCTGCCTTCATTCGGGATACAGAATCCCACCCTAAATTTGGCGTGTTTATTACAATTTCAAACACCCAGCTAGGATATTGTGTAGCATGACATGGGTGGTTTTTATATCTGATTAGCGTGTGCAATTTTGTAAGTGTGTAGGCTATTTTTACTGCATTCAACTGCATTCAACTGCAAATCAATAATAGCACAAATGCATAACTGATAATAGGCAACTAGAGAAAAGGAAAACAAGAGACGAAGTTTTCATACGTAGATAATGCAAGATTATTTTTTATTTTTTGTTTTATTTGTATCTGTTGTATCGAGTCTTATATAATTTATCAGATCTATTTTTTAAACCAACTGATGATATATGCCTGCATAAGTCTGACACGTATCACTTAAAACTTTCAGAGCTGGGACAGTCTTTATACGTCAGATTCTGACGTATAAAGACGGTCCCCGCACTGAAATTAAAATATTTATAATGGCCGAATACCCGCAACATAGGTATTAGAAAAAAATAGAAACGGCTAAATAAGACATCTATGATGATTTTAAGTTGAAAAAACCCGTGGTTTATTTAAAAATATGTTAGCGCTTTAATTAAATGCATATTATATAATATCATATCAGCTACTTGTATTAATCTATTATCAATATAAAAAGTGTGACAGCCAAACAGCGTGCTGATGATACGGGATAAATCCATAAAACAGGCTTACAATAAATTGGTAACATATATCCATGCTGAACTCTTCACAATTTGACTAAATTAAAGGGACATGCCAAGGTCTAAAATCATAAAAAAATCGGTGATTTTTAATTTTTTTTTTATTTTAGCTTAATAATATGACCATATGATGTAAACATGTCCATAGACTAGAACTGCAAAAGTTTTATTATTTTGTGCTGCGCTTTCTGCGAAATTCCTGATTTCTAATTATTGACAACCATGTCAAAAATAAGAAATACGGGAATTTCGTCTCTATATCTAGCCTAGCTGGTAAGTGCGCAGCACAAAAATTAAAAAAGACTTTTGCAGTTCTAGTCTATGGACATGTTTACATCATAATATTATGGGCATATTAAGAGGCCAGAATAAAATCACCGATTTGTAGATGATTTTAGACCTGGGCATGTCCCTTTAACGTTTCTCCCGGTTAGACGAAGTTCGTCAAGTGATGAAAGTTGATGAATGTTCATGAACATTTATGAACAATCTTCAATGGTTCATCAACCCAGTTCATGAACTGTGTTCATGTATTGTTCATCAAAACAGTTCCTAAAAAATCATGAATATTAATGAGCAATTGATTAACTATTAGGGCCTAATGTTGTTCATGATTTAGTTTATGAAGCTCACATGGAGAGTTAGATGAAAAGTAATGATTTTCAATGAACCGATCTGTAGGATCAATTCCGTTCATTACTTATTCATGAATGTTCTTGAGAGAGTTTCGTGAGCTTTGATGAATTATTATGAACTTGATATGTCCTAATTCTGTTCATGGCTAGTTCATGAAAGTTCACGAGGGGCAGTTTCATGAACTGTGATGCATTGTTATGAACTTGATAAGTCTCAATTTAGTTCATGGTTTATTCGCTTAAGTTCATGATAGATAGTTTCGTGAACTTTGCTAAGTTATTATAAACTTGATAAGTCTTATTTTTTATTTCTTAATTTTTAATGAAAGTTCATGAGGGACACTTTCATGAACTGTGTAAATTGTTATGAGATTGAAGTCTCAATTTATTTAATGTGTTCAGTTCGTGAAAGTTCATGAACTGTTGTGAATGATAGCCTAATTAACCTGGCGAGTATGGTGTCAACTACGCAATGGTTAATTAACTAATTAATTAGCAAATTAAGTCCTTCCCAGTAAGATTATCAACCACAGAGTACATAATATTTAAAAATAATTCGTTTTTTTAGTTTGATGTTCAGTTGTGAATCAGTTATCATCAGATCTAATTGATCATGTGTTTAAGTTTAATTAGCGTGCTTTATTTAGGTAAAAGGCAACCTCAGAAAAATAAAATCTTCAATCAAGATAACATAGGCAATAAAAGGTTAAAAGACTTAGTCTTGAAAGTTAATGCATTTCATGAACAATTCGGAAACATTCATGAACATCAACATGAACTTAGTTCATGAAGATCATGAACTTAGTTAGTTGCTGGCTTATCTGGTTCATGAACCACCTGAGTTCCTGGTCGTTCATGAACAACCAAAATTTCATGAGAGAGCTTCAGGCTGACAGTTCGTGAACCTCATGAACGTTTTATTCGATGTTCAGGAACATTCGTGAATAGTTCATGAACACGTATAATGAACGTTCATGAATGTCCATTGACTAGTTGGTTTATTAATTATTTGTGGCAATGACCGTTCATGAACAACCAAAGTTAACGAACTGGGTTGATAATTCATGAATTTCATGAATGTATCAGTTGTTGTTCAAGAACATTCATGAACATTTCGTGAACACATTTAATCAACGTTCTTGGATGTTCATTAACTATCTGGTTCATCAATTATCTGAGTTGATGGCCGTTCATGAACAACCCAAGCTCATCAACAAGGTGAAAGTCTATGAACAGAATAAGTTCGTGAACTCATGCCTTTTCATGAAAAGAATTTTCATGAACAGTTCATAAACACTTTGTTGAACGTTCATGAACGTTCATAGTTTTTTGTTCACGAACATTCATGAACTATTCGTGTATGTTCATGAACAGTTCATGATCAATTCACCGTGGATGTGTTACGCGCATTCGTAATAATAACAGACTTGACACATATATTTAATTAAAAATATATTTAAAACTATAACAATTGTTCGGAAACGAACACGAAAGCAGCCTTCCGTTACCGCCAGTCTGTCATTTTAAATTTGCTATAAATTGACCCACGTGATCAGCATCATCTAATGGTGAGGCCGGTAATTTCCATACCTCCCTTCAGGACTAAGTTGACCCCTTTTTGGGAGTACGTTTACACGATCTGCTGGAGTAAGTTTACTCCTCGAGGTTATGTGGGCTGATATTCAGATACCACCTATGTTTTAGAGTAAATATACTCTTGGTAGTCGGAAGTCAACCATGGTTTGCTTACCTGTCGTGTCCAAGGGTAAACGTTCTCTGAAAAAAAAGAGTATTAAACTTGGACGTAGAGTTATTCAATTCCTATTAACCATAGGAGTTTGGTGCTTGGCTAGAAACTGAACTTCTACTTAAGGGAGTAAAATAATGGAGTGAAATATATATATTAAGATGAGTGACGGCACCAATAGTCTGTTTGTATAGTGATATAACTCGTTTGGTCGACCGCCGTAGTCTAGTTGTGAGTCGGGAGGTCGTGGGTTTAAATCCCACATCGGTCATGATGGGGCTTTTTTTCTGCGACCGGACCCAGCCCAGAATGAGTTCAATACAGGCTAAATGGGTAGGTCAAGCCACTGACCGAGATTCATCCACTTACGGATGCGACTTTGGAGGGCGTCTCGGAGCTATGAATCATTGGGGCTGATTAGCTACCAAGAGCCCGCATGTGCTTGTGGTGGCCGGGCCCAGGTAACTCTGGGATTGAGATCAGTCTGACATATACCGGACCATATGACAGGAAGTGGTCTCAAAGCCCTGGCATAAAGTCCCAAATCAAAGACGGACCTGCTGTGTCAACCCTGATATAGCACAAAATTGCAATGCATTAAATAAAACCCGGCTGGGTTCGCCAAAAATATTTTTAAAAATGCTTGACTGTGTGTAGGCGATCACGTTAATGGCGGCCTCGTCGAGTTAAGGTTGAAACCAGTGTACCGACGGTAATTTCGCGCTCCTTCACACAGTTCTAAACGGCGATGGTTCAATTTAAACTGTTTACATTGGTATAACGAAGGATAAAACTTACGTCATCATCTCATGCTCCCTAACGGTAATTTGTGTGGAGAAAAATGAGCATCACAGTCGATATCCACCGCACTTCATATCATAAAATAACCTATGCGTAGTTGTGTGCTGCAACTGCACGTAGGATTATTAATGGCCCGGTAGACACGAGATGTTGACCCAATGCTGGTTTAATGTTGGTACAGCGTCTGCGACGCTGGTCCAACACTAACCCAGCATTGGATCAACATCTCCTGTTTGCTGGTGGCCCACTCTTCATGGATTGTAACTAACGTCACACGCATTGTGCACATGATAGAAACTGGCGAATATATACGAGAAGTTGGCCCATCGTGTGTTTTATGTCGGGCCGGCGTCTGCGACGCTGGCCCAACATTAAACACAGAAATGGGGTCAACTTCTCTTGTTTCATGAAAAGTGGACGCAAGTATTCAAGATAACGGCAACCGCTTAATGTACTTTGACAGTCATATAATATAACCCGCTGTAATCATCATTATGAGTTACACATAATATGGAATTACGATGGAGCATTATTGTCATGTGACAATGTTTGAGTGAGAGCAAATGCCGGGGGTCAAAGGTTATTTGGTTGGTTTAAGGATACCAAAATTAAACATTTATTTTTAAATTCAAAGTGATTCAAGGTGTCCCACATCTTTGTATATCAGTATTGCCACATTAGCAATTGCGTTCTGCGTGCATGGAGATAAAGTTAAAAAAAAGTAGTAAAATGTGTACAAGATAATTATATCCACTTAGAGAAAACCCCGGGGCTTAGCGGGTCGCGTATGTCACTATTATTGTCACACGTACGGGATCGTGTAACCTTTTCAAAACCAAAGTCCACCTTTGTAAGCATTCAGCTTACAAAATATGCATTGGTGTTGAAAGGGTTGAATTTCCCGAGGTGAAGATATACCGCATATTTGTCATATATATCATCACATAATTAAACCCTTTCACCACCAAAGCAAATGCTGGTAAGCTGAATTAATTTAGGAAAAAAAGATTTGTCCCATAAAATATACTTTTTTAAGCTTTTGCTTTATGTAATGTGAATAATTTGATGAAATTCCAGATATTTGTTGCTGACTGGATAGGGCTATATCTTAAATATCCGCTCGTGCCTTTGTTAATAAGTATTTTCCCAGTTAATGCTTGACATCTTATTTAAATTATTTGCACCAAATTATCTTATTTAACCCTTTAAGTCCTCACGATGCATTAAAGCATCATTTCACATCCCTGAAAACAGACTTATTTTTCCTACAACCAAGGGTTTTAAAAAGAAAATTTCTATGAAACTCTTTTACCAATACATGGTAATTTTCTTTAATTTTTAAACCACATCAAATCATCTTCATCCACTACAAGTCGAGAATTGCGGCAGCAATTCGCGGCTTGTAGTGGTTGAAGATGACAATGGTAAACTCAGGGTTGAAAGGGTTAAATTTGTACCAAATTATCTAATTTAAATTCCCACCCGCATCTTCAAGTGAGTCACAATGACTCATATTTGTTTCATTTGAGACCAAAAATGTTTGAACTCCTATTTCATTCCCAATAACGGATTTAACCTGCTAATAAAACAGATTGAAAACTATAATTATTTGTGCTCAGCGAATAAAGGGTCGAGCCAACGTTTGTTCAATGCTGATCCACCGTCTCCGATGCTGGTCCGACCTTAAATCAACCTTAGCTGAACGTCTTTCGTTTGCCAGATTTGCTGGTTCACATCAAGATAATCTACGCTGTTCGTGTCGCCCTCCCGTTGTTTGTCGTGTCCCTTTCTTTGTTTCTCATTTTCGGTCCTCTATTCTCTGGTCTTTCTCTGGTTATTTCGCACCGCCCTTTCGTTGTTCCGCTGTGATGTACGTAGCGTCGTTAACTGTTTCGCACTAGTAATCGTTTCGTTGTTTATCATTCTCGTTATCTCACAATTTAGGTTTTTCTTACCTAGAGTTGTTTCATGCCATCATTAATAGACTATTTCAACAGATGTAATTATAACAAAAAAATTACCCAGTAATGCTAAAAATATATCTACGAAAATGAATAAGTAACGTTATATACTTCCTGTTCTTGTGAAAAAATGCTATGATGACAGAACAATGGACATGGAACCAATACACATGATAAACCTATAGTTCAGAATACACTCCCAGAATAATTGTATTATCTACGTACACATAATGGTAACCCAACAAACATGAGGCGTTGACCCAATGTTGGGCTGATGTTGGGCCAGCGTCGTAGATGATGGTCCAACGCCAGCCCAACATCGGGAAGGGCTGGGAAGGGCCTACACCCAAAAGTAAAAGTAACATTTTATAAAACGGGAAACATCCACATCTAACATGCCTATTATAGGCCTATAGTCTTTGGTGTGAAAGCCGCCCATATATCATGTATACCATGTCTTTTGATCATGTCCTTGAATCATGCACATTACCATGCGTCAAACTGACAATTCAAGACATTATATTTATCACTTCTTTGAAACATTTATATCAAGACAACATTAGAAGTGATTGTAAATCGATGTACGGCTCGTGGTAAACGCTTAGTTTGTATCCTTATGCCGTAATAAATAAGACAATTTGTGTCCACCCTTGTCATGTGTTGCTGGGCCCGTAAGGCCACTATGTTTAATTTCTCTGTTTTAGATCAGAAAAATCTAAAATCTAATGAGGGAGGGCGGTGAAAAAAAACATTTAAGAAAAAAAAACATTGAACCTATTTTTGGAAAAGTTAATAAGGGCGACGAAATAAAAAAAACATTGGGCAAATTCTAGAAAAGTTAATGAGGGCGACGAAATAAAAAAACTTTTGATCTATTTGAGAAAAGTTAATGAGGGCGACGGAATAAACAAGCAAAACAAAAACATAGCTTGAAACCTGATTTTTTTCGGAATTTTTTTTATCTCCCGTTTTTTCCGGAAATCGGCAACAATCCAATGCGCGCGCTGAGCAGAAAAAAAACCCCATGTTTTTTTGGTGGGGCGCTGCCTAAATCTAATGCGCGCGCTCATCTAAAACAGGGGAAACAACATAGTGGCCTAATAGTCCTATCCCAACAAACACGATACGTTTAACCAATGTTGGATTAATGTTGGGCCAACGTCGCAGACGGTGGGCCAACATTAAACAAATATTGGTTTAGTGTACCATGTTTGCTGGGGTATCCCAGTAAAAGCAAACCTTTCGCATAACATTTATACAATGTTGGTTCAACGTCCAAGGCGTCGGGCCGTCGTTGTGTAAATATTATACAAATGTTTGTGTTTACTGGGATATTACATACGATTTCAAGCAAATTTACCCCTTTTTCCATTTTTTTTTCGGCCACTTGAAGTTGTGTCTCGCTGCAGCGATCGATCTTCGCGCTGTAAGAGTATATTTCTATAGCCGTAGACCCATAGCATGGATATTCGAATGAATCGGAAAGAGCTGACTAAGACGTTTATGATGATTTCAAATTGAAAAAACCTTTGGTCGTCATGGTTCAATACAAAAATAATCTTGATGATCGGCTGATAAAAAGGATTAAGTACGATCACAGTCGTGACTTGGGGCGGAAGGGTTAAAACCAGACTAAATGTCAATAGAATTGGCAGACAATTTTGTGGTGGATGCTCAAATAACTCCTTTTTTTTATAGAATTCGCCATTTTAAGCTGGAAATCGTGTTATTAATTCCATCTTCAAACCAATGAAGAACAGTAACTGACAAATTCGTAGGACATATAGCGTCCCCTTGGATATGAAAGGGTGTGTCTGCCACTTTACAAAGTGGCAGATACACCCCTTCATATCAAAGGGGGCGAATTAGTTGGGCAGCTCACAGAAAACATTATGTTTGATGGATGTTTTGTCTATATAAATGATTAACGCAAAATTAACGAAATTTAGCTCAAGTAGCCAGAAATTCATAATTTATTGCCTTCGGGTAGAGTAGCATCTCTTATGGGATATCTGCCCGGTACCTGATCATTTATTTCTCTGGGCCATTTAATGTCACAAATCAAAATATTCATGGTATAGTCGATCTGTTACGGGATTTTATGATGGAATTGTGCACATTAGTCTAGAAGTCTGTAAATTTGCACACTTCTGGTTTTTGACCTGCTGAAATCAAATCTGGGACAATTGGGACAATTCAAAATGGCACCCACCACAAAAGTAATTTACTATTCAACCAGAAATCCCATAGACACTACTAAAACATTTTTCTTTGTTTTTATTGGTTCAAAATACCATTTAACAGACTAGGTCGCTATACTGGAAAATCAAAGAATATCTCATTACTGCTTCACCCAACGTCATGATAATTATAATTTAAACACATAATGGTCTCACCACTCCAAATGCCAGTTCTATTGAAATACATGTAATATATATATATTCAATTCCACGAGCCGATTTATTTGTGCTTTTTCAAAAAAAAGCTCCGATATGGGTTTGCTACCCAAACAGATTTTGACCTAGGTCCCCTAGTTTGCAAAAAGGTCACCATAGTTCAAATTATGCAAAAATTCATACCCTCTTTCACAGACCAGACACACATCCTTTTAACCCTTTGACTTCCAGGCCGGAGTGCATGCCAGGATCCAGATATACTGGTGTAGGAGTTCTATTTTTCGTCATTTGAAGCTGGAATTGCTAACGGAATTTCCAGCTTCAAATGACGAAAAATACATAAATGTAGTATATATTTGACGAAAATTTGTGTCATTTTATGGTTACGTTCATTGACGAATGACGACGGAAATTTCCGTCATGTATGGTAGTGAAAAGGTTAACCCACTGTATCGCTGTCAGATTATCACGAAACAGTTATATCTGTTATGCGGCTTGAAGGATACATCGTTTACTTGTTTAAATATCCACAAAGTTATAACTTCTTGTATTTGTTTTTAATTCAACAGAGGTTGAAACAGCCGCATTGGGAAATATTTTGTGTGATGATTCCATCATTAGTCGATACCTGCCGTGATTTCGGTTTATTTAGGGTGGTGATGTGGGGATCAGTGTCTTGTCCCTTTTTGGTTGGTGAGGCCAGTCGGGTTCCCGACAAATTGACCCCTCCCCGAATGGCCTCACCCACGATATCTTTTGCCGCCGATTTCAAACGCTCAGCCATTCTCACAGCCGGCCTCATTTCAGATGGACATTTCCTTTAGCTTACGAAGCTTAAGGCCGTCGCGTCTTATCCAAAATGGTGCACAGCGAATACTATGTCTGAATAAATCAATAAAGAAAGAATAAGAGAACAACAGAGTCAACAAAGTTTATTTGCTAACCGTCGCCCAGACGGGGATAGATAAATTCGGGAGTTCGAATGAACAGTCAAGATGGCGACTGGACAAACCAACATATCGATTGATCTATGTGGTTGTACTGTTCACACTAAGTGTTATGTATTTTAACCTGTCTAATTACCAGTCTGTACAAGTCAAGCATTAGGTTCAGTCCGTAGGATTAAAATAGTATTCACTCTACATGTATGTCTACCAAGGAACATTGCCCACCACAGAAACAGAACAACATATCTCTCCAGAACGTTCATGGCTGCATGTCATATCACCTCTGTGGGCATATTTGATAACAAATTGAAAGCTTGCTTTAGAGTATGACTTCCACACTTCACATGCTGTTCTCTTGCCAGCAGAGACAAATGAGTTCTATGACTCTAAATCAGATGATCCAGTAAGGCTTCATATGCTAAATACATGCCACCAGATCCATTTTAAACACCAGCAATACGTCTAGTTCCGTCCAGGCCTGATGATTTGCTCGCAAATGCCCGACATTGTGTATTAGAACAAAAACGAGTACTTGCAGAAAAATGAGCTTTAAAATATGCTGTACTTTGTGGCTGTGATAAATTTAAAAAAATGTAGAAATCCACTTAATTAAATTACAATATTTACAGTGTGCAAAATGTACAGAAGAGAAAAATTAACATAATGGATGGTCGTAGCGGTTATTTTTATGTTGAAATCTGTCTTAGGCCAATATCTATAAAGCAATGTATTACCGACCCCCCATAATGTGGTCATTACAAGTGTTTGTAATTCAAGGCGTATTAATAAAAACGTAGCTTGGTTGAATATACCAGAATGTGTTTGTTCGCAAGTACTCATAAGCCTCTACTTCAAATAAACAATTTGTTATAATTGGAAAAAACCCATTACCATGATAAATAATAGAATCAATTAACCCACTGCTTGGCTGAAAATTACTCGTATTTGCTTAATTTGAGTAAAAATATTTGCAAATCATTGTGTTTAGACACACACTTTATTCCCAATAACAGTGCTTCTCTCGACTAATATAATCAGAATAAAAGCAACAATAATCGTGATCAGCAGGATAAGGGTTGTGTACCAATTTACAAATAAGTATTTTGCCACGCTTGAACCTTTCACCACCAAAGTTCACTTATGTAAGCTTTATATACAGCTAGAAAAGGAGTTCCGTAACTCCAAGGCCCGGCTTTAGTCTGTTTGAGTGCTTTAGACAAAAAATTGACCTAATATATTGTAAACATAGTTGTATTGGTTTTTCTCATGGGCCAGAATCCTAAATGTCTAGGATATAATTATTGAAAGAACCAAGGAGTATATCTTCAACGTGTAGGCATATTCCCTCCACCACCATCGCGTCAATCGTATTCGAAGTTGGCCCAACATTGAAACAGAACTGGGTCAGTGTCCCTTGTTTGCTCTGACTGCCATACGGGCATGACGCTTTGTGCCCCGAGAGGCCACTACCCGGATAAAACGATACATTGGCCCAAATGTGAAATAATGTTGGGCCACCGTCTGCGACGCTGGGCCAACATTATTCCCACCAAAACCCTTAAAGTTCTTAACAACAAATATAATCGTGAATATATTTTTTTCTGAAGACTTAATCACGAAAGTACTTAACCTAGGGAACTCAAACGCTCTATTGCACATGTTTATAAGGACTGGTGTACAGAAATGTCAACCGTTTCCACACACAGCACCCCTCTTTCCCCTAAATAGAACACAAACTCAGGCAAAATTAACTTAATAGGATACCGGCCGTAGGCCAGTCCTAATGATATCATCGCATTCAGCTAAAGGCCCAGTCACACATACCATCACGCACGTCCAGCTCAGTGCGTTGTGATTCGCTGGGCGTGCGTCAGAACTCGTTGATGATTTGCCGAGAACGCCTGATTAACGTCATTCATTTTTTGTGTGCGTCAACCTCTGCGCACATTTTCTGCATGCTCAAAAATGTGAGCGTTTTTTCAATAGACAATAGACAATAGTTTATTAAACTCGGGCCATACATGGCTTGGAGTATGCAATAGTAGTACATACATGTAACAATAGTCAATATTAAAGGTAATAATACATAGTAATAAAATAAAATATTTAAATACATAAGAAACATAATGCAGAAAATAATGTGAGGTGGTGAGGTACAATGATTGAATGTAACATAATGATTTTTTTAAATACCATATATATGTCTATATACGTGTATATATGTATAAATATATATATATATATATATACATATATATATAATATAGGTTTGATCAAAAAAACATTATTTAATAAAAGAACAGCATGAAATATTAAGTGATATACAGTGATATACAATAACATTAGTTTTAATCTTCCCGTGGCAGCACCGTGTCCTAGACATTGGTACTGTGCATATTGCTGCAGACCCATGTTTCAGACACGACGCTACCACATGAGAAAAGGTAAAAGTATATAAATATGTAACGCTATAGTAAACATGGAAAAAGGTGAAAAGGGTGACAAATGAAAATAGTGGACATACATCAATATAGTCAAGAGAGTGGTCCTATATTTGAAGAATCATTTTAAGAGTTTAGATATATATATTAAAAAACTTGAATGCAGCTTTCAGATATTTAGCTAATTCATTAGAAATGTTAGAGGATGTGTCCGACATGATATTTTTAAATTTTACATGGTTAGGATGATTTTGACAGTAGGGCGGTAAGAAAGTTTGCCGTATATCAATAAGGGTATTACATTCGAGTACAAAGTGGAATTCATCACAAATTTTATCAGAATTACAAAATTCACATGTTCTGTCTTCTCTATTGATGCCATAGTATCTTCCCCTTTCAATTGGTAGTCTATGGTTTGATGTTCTAAATCGACAAATAATTTTTCGGTTAAAAGGTGACAAGGATCATAAATATTTTTCGAGCTCAAATTTCAGTTTGAAAATTCTATATGAACGGCATTTATTCGAAAGATTAAGATCTGCCGACCACTGTTGGATGTATTGATCTTGTAGTCTCTGTTTAATCTGGTTCGGAAATGTATTGATATTTGGTACTTCTTGTAGAGTCCAAATGTAAGAAAAACCTGTTTCATCTAAAATAGTTTTAATGTATTGAAGCCATTTTGACGTAAAAATATTATTAACATTATAAATTTGCAGTAAATTGTATAGAGTTTAAACACAATATATATTTTAGAAATTTAATGTGTAATTTGTCTAATATAGAGATATTTTCATACCCCCATATCTCACAGCCATAAATTAAAATTGGCAAAACCAGGTAATCGAACAATTCAAGTTGGATATCCACAGGAAGTTCAAGTTCTTTTGATTTTTTCAATAGTGCAAAAAGAGCCTTTTGGGCTTGACCAAATATAAATTTCTTGTGATAAATAAATGAACCGTTATAGTTAACGTATATACCGATATATTTAAAGGAATCAACAATATTTACTTTATTATTATTAAAAGTGAAATTATAAGACTTTTTAAACTTTCCTTTAGAGAAAATTACAATTTCAGTTTTGCTAGTGTTAACTTGTAACTTCCAGTGTTCACAATATCGAGCTGAACAATTTAAAGAGTATTGTAGACCATCAGCATTATCGGAAAAAAGTACAGTGTCATCAGCGTAAAGAAGAATCTGTATCTTTAAGAATTGATCAAAAATATTATCATTAAGCTTGAGATTATTTACATGGTTGCATTTTGAAAATGATTCAAGGTCATTTAAGTATAGAGCAAAGAGAAGCGGGGAGAGGTTTTCCCCTTGTCTTACGCCAGTATAGCAACTAAAATAATCAGATTTTTGCCCATTTACTTGTACACATGACTTGATGTTGTTATAGATGTTTCTAATAACATTGAAAAGTTTGCCTGTAATTCCAAAAGAAATTAATTTGATCCATAACCCAGATCGCCACACAGTATCGAATGCTTTTTTAAAGTCAACAAAAGCACAGAAAAGTTTCTTTTTTTTATGTAAGAATATATCGATTAGCGATTTAAGTGTAAAAACATGATCCATAGTAGAATAACCTCTCCTAAATCCGGTCTGATTTTCTAGCAGAACTTTGTTTGAATTTAAAAAGTAAGTCAAGCGGGTGTTAATTAAACTGGTAAAAAAAATTCCAAAGCAACTAAGTAAACTTATTCCTCTGTAATTTTCGGGTGATGATCTATCTCCTTTATTTTTATACACAGGGATTATGTTACCTATTACCCACTATTCTGGTGTATTTCCTGACATTAAGATATAATTAAATAGATTTTTAAAAATAGGGAGAAAAATATTAATGGTACTACATATATATTCATTAAGAACGCCGTCATTCCCTGTGGCTTTGTTTTTTTTAAGTGTTTTTATAGCTTGAAGGATTTCTTCATCAGAAAATTCTTTATCAAGATCTGGTTCACTACGGGTGTTATTGTTAATAGATATTCCAGGGTTGTCGCTATTTTTATTTAGAGTTTTGAAATGATCATATAAACTAGTTAGGTCCGGCAATGTGTTATTTTTATTCTGTTTATTGGAATTCAGTATTTTCCAATACTGTTTTGGGTTTGTTGATTTTAGGTTTCTAATTTTTTGTTCAAATGATTTTTGAAAATCTGTTCTAGCCTTTTGCATTGTTATTTTGTGTGTTTTGCTGTTTTTTTAAGTATATCGCTATTTGTGGTTGTTTATTTTTTCTAAAGATATTTTTACTTTTTAAGTATTGGGCACGTTTGTTTTTACAATCATTATTAAACCACCGTTTTTTATTATTATTGTTATTTTTAACAGTAGTATTAGTAGGTCTCGATTTAAAAACTTGTGCTGCACTTTCGCTCCAAATATTTACAATTTCTGATACAGTCTCATCAATATTTATATCATTTTCGCTGGTAATTTTGTCTGATAAAATTTCAACTTTTTCAATATTAATAGAATTAACGAACTGTAATTTTTTGTTTTCATCCCAGATAAAGGCTTGGTTATTAGGGTTTGTTTTTACACACGGCGGTGTACTGTCACGGGACAACTGGTCATTTATTATGGATTTTAATGTAAAATGTATACCTCGATGGATATCAGAATATAGGTTATTGAAATCGCATATTTCAAAATCAACACATTTAGAGAGTAAATAAGGCGAGCCAATGACATAATCAACCACACTATTTCTTGTAGTTGTGAAACAATCCTTACAATTATCAACACCAATTCGTCCATTAAATAAATAAAGGGATGATGATTTACAGAAATCTATAAGTCTGTTACCATAGTTATTTGAGGTAGTGTCAGAAGACGTACGATTTTGCGAAATGCCTAATGTCTGTAAAGTATCTTCATCAACTAACGTATCTGTCAAAGCATCGTCTAAATAAACATCATGTAAAAAATTATAATCAAAGGAAATAAAGTCTTGTTGTGTTCCCGTGCGTGAATTAAAATCACCCATTATTAAAACATAGTATTGATTATCATTATTGAAATTAATTAAATCTGTGGTTAAATCATCAAACATACCAATATCCGAGTATTTCGGGATATACAGTGCTCCGCATAACAAATCTTTGTCAAAACCAAGAACGTTTTTATTTATACGAAACCATAAGCATGAAGAGTTATTGGATGGTAGTATCTTTGTGTTCGACCAGTATTTATTTCTTACAAAAACAATAATACCTCCTGAGCGATAAGCGGATAATTTGTTTCTGTTTTTAAATAGTAATGAATAACCCATATTGGAAAAGTTGTTCATAATTATACTTGTATCGACATCATCGCATTTAGTTTCTGTGACAATAACAAAATCGTATTTCAAAATGTGTTCCTCAAAATCAGGGGTTTTGAGACGAGACATAATTCCACAAACATTTAAAACAAAAAAATTACACTTTTCGTTAGATGCATATGTATGATCATGACTTACTGATTTATGTACAGGTGGGTTTCTGTCAATTGATACATTTGGTGCGGGTGCATTTGTATTAACATTTGATGAGTGTTGTGCATGGTGCTGTGGTTGCTGTGTTGAAGAAAAGTCCTCATTTGACACTTCATGTGCTGGTGCATTTAACAAAACAGATGAGTGCTGTGAGTGAATATGTTCTGTCTGTGAATAGTCACTTATCTGCGCTGTGGGCCGCAGACATACTCCGCCTATGTCCTATTGGTTCTGGTTCAATGTAGTAGGGAACAGAAATGCCTTTAGTCCCGAACGATTATAATCCAATGAGTCCATTCCTAGTTTGACTAAGTCCTCTGCGGAATCAACGACAACACAGTATTCTACCATGTTGAGTCGTGGTGTTTGCTGTGCAGGGCTGTTCGCGTACGATGGTGTGTAACTTCGCTCTAAGTGGAGTGAGATCTTCATTCAAGTATACATTCTTGTATTTCGGTCCATCATTCTCATCAGCTCCAAATGTCTTAAGAGTCTTCCTTCTTTTCAGAACTTCTGATTTCACATTACGTGACACAAACTGACATAATATAGGTCGTTTTGTATTGACTTGGTCTCTGAATTTTCTGGGGCCGTTCCTGTGACATACAGATATGTCCTCGGCTTTCACGTCAGTGCCACAGTCCTTAAACAGATTAAGTAGGTTGTCAGTGAGTTGCTCGTTAGTCTCATTGGGGGGGGGTTCAGGTAAGCCAGTGATTCTCACGGTCCAACGTCTGCTGTATTGCTCCAATCTGTCCGTTTCGTACCTCTGCAGTAGAGCCTGGCTCTGTACAACCTGTCCGACTTTCTCCAGTGTTGCGTTGGCTGCCTGATCAACAATAGCTTGGACCACTGAGTTAATCGCACCGGTGATTGCAACCGTGAGCTTGGGGAGAAGCCCAGTCAGAACTTGGTTGGCGATTTTCTCTGCCAGCTTGTCATCTCCGTCTAGATTCCTCGAAGCGGTTAACCCTTGGGTGCCTGATGTACTGCCACGCTGACTTGAATTTCCCTTCTTCTTCTTTTTAGGGTTTTCACCAGGACTTTTACTTATTACGGCTCCAGGGATTTCCTGCACTACATCCTCAAGTGCGTCACGTAAGGCACTTCGTATCTGGTGCTGTAGTGAGGCTGGATCCATTGCTTCATCCGGTTCTTGGAGTGGGCTAAAGCTGTTCGCATTGGCTGGATGTTGGGGTGAAGGGGTCTTTGTATCGCTGTGTGTTCTCTTGCCACGTTGCATGTTCAATGAAAACTGAAAAAATCGCCTACTTGTTCACACAATATCTCCTTTAAAATCATACTCCTGACTGGCGATGCCATTGGATAATGTACTGTGTTTTTACTACGCAGTCGTTCCATGAATCATGCAAGTATCCAAAGTATCCACGTGTGAATGTAGACGCATAAGAACGTCAGACTAGCGCAAGCCTAGCGTTAGGCACAAGTAGAGCACACGCTCTAAATTCGTTGTGTTTTCGTTGACCGAAGTTTGTCCCAGTCACATATAAACGACGCACAGTCCATCCAAAAATTTAAAAAACAATTTGAGTCTGGACTGTGAGAAACGTCGCAAACTGATGACGAATGCACAGCGTGTTTCCAACGCAAAGTGCGGATAAACAGCGCTTTGCTAACGCGTTTGACGCATACAGTGCGCATTAAACCCTATAATGCTAATGTAGACGATAATAGTAACTTTTATCAGTTTGTTTTGTACATATGTAACCAATTTTTTAAAGAAAAAATGTGTCCTAAATTTATGATAAATTTATATGTTTGGACTTAATTTCGACAAATTAAAAACAAATTCTGCACTTAAAGCCGTGTATCGTGTGAAAAACCACCTCAAATGACTTAAAATAAAATCTCGTTCTTCAGAGCTCTATACGGGTTAAGCTGCAGAAATAACATAGTCACAGCCTGTTGCTCGAGCGCTGGGCGCACGAAAAAATTTCGTGGCGTTAGTGCAGCGTGCTCCACGAACCAGTAACGAGTGTTGACGCACGACCGACGCACGACCGACGCTGTAGCAAAAATTGTCAGTGCGTGGATCGTGCGTCAACTATGTGTGAGCAATGAGCGCGCATATAGCGCCGAACTAACGTGTTTCCCGCATGTCCAGCGAACATATAACGTATATTGAGCGTTCTAAATGCTTTCTAACGTATTCGTGCCTTGCGCTGGCGTTGCGTGATGTATACACGCTTTTCAATAAAAACACGCCACACAAAGCTGAACTATTAAGTTGGGCCTCCGGCTACACTCTTTTCAATAACAAAACGCCACACAGTGACCAAAGCTGAACTATTTAGTTGGGACCACTGTTTAATGCGCAAAATCGTGCAAAGAGTGTATTCGCTAACTTTGTCGCCCTGCTAACGCGCAACGCGGTGGCGAAACGCGGTGTATTCGCTGATTTATACACCTATTTTATTTATAACGCACATCGACGCACTGCTCCAATTTGTGTCACTCAAGGCCTGGGCTGTGCGTTGTGTATGTGTGACTGGGGTATAGCAAAAATCTGCTTTGGTGATAAAAGGGTTAAAACTATAGTTGCCTTTTAGACATAGTTTCATGTAAATAAACGACAATAATGCAGCTTGTACCAGTTTGTATTTCTCTTTTTCATTTAAAATAAAATCTTATCACAAGTTTAGGCTAGGATTTAAAACATAAAATCTTTGCACAGTTTTCAGTTTCTGTTGTTTTGCTGAGATAATATAATATGAATATAATTATGTAGCTTAAACATAATATCCGGTGCTTCTCGTGAAGTTATATGAAACAAACATCAAAACTTTTTAATTGTTCTAGCATTTCGTTTTGTCGAGAAGTATGGATGATATGTCGTGAAATTGATATGAAACATAGGTATATAATAATTATTTAAATCTTCTTTATCTCGCATGTAATATCCCTGAATTGCAGAGAAATAGCGTTTAAAACATGTATATTTTCCACGTCTTAAGAGCACAGGAAAATCAGAGGAGATTGATTTACATAGTATTTTAACTCTTTTCACGCTAAGTTATCACTAATATCTTTAAGCGGATTAGAATTAGTCATATATGTTTAATTTAAGACCAAACATTTGCAAATCTTGATGAAAAAACAAACATTTCATTCAGTGATAACAGATAACAGTGATTTCAGTGACCAATGAAACAGATTTAAATGATTATAGTCATGCTTAGCGATTAAAGGGTTACTGTAGATCTGGTAATATTCGCGAGGTTTTAATTTTCGCGATGAAAATTAATTCGCGAATTTAAGAATCTCGCGAAATTGCTATTATAGTAGCGCTACCTATCATCGAAATTGATAATTCGCGAGTTCTAGACTGCGTGAAAGTCCAAAAATCACAAATTCGCCAAAATTTAAACACGTGAAAATTACCAGATCTACAGTATATACTTTTATGTTTTCAACAGAAGGTACACGTCTTCCTACAATTCTCTTGTAAATATTCGGACCACGTCTGCCCAGTCCTCCCTCGCGAGCTCTCAGAAGTACATCTGCCTTTACTCAGAAACCTCTGGCACTTCCGCAGTCTGAATATATCCTCACAAACTGTTAATGAAATCACAAGTACATGTGTTTATCCCAGCCCTTAAAGCGCGGGGATCAACTCTAGACGTCAGACTCCGACGTCTGAAGTTGATCACCGCTCAGTCATCTTCACTATGTCATGTGATTTGCGGCTTGAGCTGTGCATCTCTAATGGTCGTTGACCCATAACATAGGTATTCAAATGAATCGGGAAGAGCTGACTAAGACATTTATGATGTCTTCAATTTGTAAACAAACCTTTGGTCTCTATGGTTTATATAAAAATATTCCAGCGCTCTAAGGGTTAATTTCACAATAGCGTGTGTTTGTAGGTAAATGTGACAATTTGAGACCCGAATTGTGAAATTTGAGACCTACATGTTCAGAAAGCTAGATTGTAATAAGAATGGTGCTTGAGCAGGCAATGTGTACACTGCCAGCCGTTAGGCACTGCTATTCTGCATGTTTAATTGTGCAGATGGGCTGACGTCATATTTCCCCACCTTTATTTTCAACCTATCGCAGTAAGCTTGTGATTGGCCGGTTGTCGTGCTAAAAGTTCTTTGATCCGCTGACGCATATGTGTCCACATCTCATGAAAAGGGAGGGGTGGGTGCAGACATACACCTGTGTGGTGAGTTGTCGGCGTTTTGAGACGTGCATGTTCTGTTTGGGACTATATACAGTGCTCTTTGTACCAATGTGTTACTTTCAGACATTTCTTTAACCTGTAAAATTATCTTAAAAAAAATTGTTTAAAAATTTATAATTATTAAAGGGACTCAATCAGGTTAAAATCATAAAAAAATCGGTGATTTTATTTTGGCTTCTTAATATGACCAAATGATTTAAACATGACCATAAAATAAAACTGCAAAAGTTTTTTTTTTTTTTGTATTTCTTTTTTTGGCCATGCATGTCCGAATTTGGAAGTCGGTAATTTCGTCTCCATATCTAGCCTAACCGGTAAATGCGCAGCACAAAAATTTAAAAACTTATCTATGGACATGTTTACATCTCATGGTCATATTAAGAAGCCAAAATAAAATCACCGATTTTTAAATGATTTTAGCCTGATTGAGGCCCTTTATTAATGTACTTAATATAAAAGTCGTTTTTTATTGTTAGGCCACACCAATTTAGCATTTGTTCTTTGTACACCTGTCCTGAAAAACAAGAGTAGGGCCTACACAATTTGCAAAAATTATGTCAATCTCCAGTTACCTCGCAAGGTCGATATATCGTAGGCTTCGGATTGGTCAAGATGGCCATCTCGACCAGGTTAAGTAGCTCAGAACTCTTAAAAATACAGGCATGTTCTGAACTCTCATGTGTAAGCCTTCAGCATGTACAGTACAGTACAAGATGATTCAGCTGAGCAATTCAACCTGATTACAAGACTATGGATACTACTCCAATGAGACACCCACCCAACGCTCTTTTGTGACTGTGACTCTGGCCCAACCTTGAACCAACATTGGAGAAGTGTACAATGTTTGAGGGAAAGCCATCCTGTCAATACATGTTTGTGGTGAGCTGTTTCGAGATCCCCCCAGTAATCCAGTCAGATAGTTCACAAACTCAATGCACAACTAAGAGCCATTGCTAAGAACTTTGGTGGAATTATTAAATAATAGATTTCGCTCAAGTATATAGGGACTTGTTGTGAGTTGGGAACTTGCACTTAATGCGGCGTTGCGTTTGAAAAGCATATTTGCTAATATTAAAGAATAGGGATAAGCCTACCCACGGGCACTATTGCATTCTGAGGGACTCATGTCCTTCGAATTTTAACAGTTGACTATACCTTTAAGGCTACATTGATATTTAGGTTTATTTTTATTTCTGAAGTGTCCTTGTATATGTACCGGTATGCTTTGTTGAAATAGTCCATTCATTAAATGAATGTTCACAATACGATGTTCACAATCATTGTTCACAATACATTTGTATTGCGCCATATCTCATCATGCTCATAGGATTCTGTGGCGCATGCAGACTAAAAAGTGAAGTACCCAAGTTGATATTACATGAAGAGCATTGTTTTGAGAGACGTTTTGGAGCATTATCAGTAGAAAGATTTTAAATATTGAACATAAGTGCAACAGACAACAGCGTTGCAAAATAATTATACAAATTTACCCATGTGATTCAACTATTGGAGGTTTAGAGGTGAGTATATACTATCGGTAACATTGACAAAGTTATGTTTGTTTCACCTTTGAAGCTCTAAAATATCTGTATATAAACCATTGAGAACAAAAGGGTTTTTCAATTTGAAATCATAATAAATGTCTTCGTTAGCTCGTTTTGCTTCATTTGAATACCTGCGTTATGGGTCTATTGCCATTATAAATATTTTACAATTTTAGTGCGGGAATCGACATTAGACAGAACCTGACATCTAAAGTCGATCCCCTACGCTGCAAGGGTTAAATAAACTAGTAAAGTAGTATAATTGCAAATTCGTGTGCAAACCACATAGATCCACACACAATTTTGAGCGCATTTGATAATAAAAATTCAAAATTCTACCTGCTATATTTCAAGGTAATGTATTGAATTTACCTGCAGTTGTGGTTGTGGGCGTCGAGGTTGTTGTAGGTGTCGCCGTAGTTGTGGCTGCTGTAGTTGTTGTAGGTGTGGTAGTAGTTGTGGGTGTTGTAGTGGTTGTGGGCGCGGTAGTCGTTGTCGGCGTGGTAGTAGTTGTGGGCGTGGTAGTAGTTGTGGGTGTGGTAGTAGTTGTGGGCGTGGTAGTAGTTGTGGGCGTGGTAGTAGTTGTGGGCGTGGTAGTAGTTGTGGGCGTGGTAGTAGTTGTGGGCGTGGTAGTAGTTGTGGGCGTGGTTGTAGTTGTGGGCGTGGTAGTAGTTGTGGGCGTGGTAGTAGTTGTGGGCGTGGTAGTAGTTGTGGGCGTGGTAGTAGTTGTGGGCTTGGTAGTAGTTGTGGGCGTGGTAGTAGTTGTGGGCGTGGTAGTAGTTGTGGGCGTGGTAGTAGTTGTGGGCGTGGTAGTAGTTGTGGGCGTGGTAGTAGTTGTGGGTGTGGTAGTAGTTGTGGGCGTGGTAGTAGTTGTGGGCGTGGGAGTAGTTGTGGGTATGGTAGTAGTTGTGGGCGTGGTAGTAGTTGTGGTTGTTGTAGTAGTGATAGGAGTAGGTGGTTGTTTATAGGTGCGACATGAGGAAGGATCTCCGGCTCTGGAAAATAAAACATGCAATCATCACAGTGAAGGTGGTGGAGGAGAGCAATAATGGTGCCGCCCTACCACACTAATCCCAAGCAGGAGGTGACTACCGTCCATGTAATTAGCATCACATGTGCTATCGACCGATTAACCCTTAAAGTACTAATCACGTCTAAAACCGTTTTTTAGCCTTTCTGTTTGTCTTTTAAGCAAAATTTTAAAAAGAAATGAGTATTAAATTTGAAATATCAGAATACAAGTATGTTTATTCAAATTGTATAGATATAAGTATTTTTACCAACCTAAAGATGTGGGTCTAAATTATTTTTCGCTAACGCGATCCACAGCTTTGAATGAATGAACATCATTCAGATTTGTCAAAATGAGGGCTATGGTATATTCATTTATAAAGCTTGCTGGTCGAAGACGCGCTTACAGTGCTAATAAAGAGGTTAAACACGACATGGTGCTTAAATGGTTAACCCTTTTCCTAAGTTATCTCATCTAAATTTTCAGCCAATTAAAGTCTCGCTATCGCACCACACAAGTAGGTGAAAACTAGTCATATTATTTAACATGTTTAAATTAAAACCAAACATTTGCAAAGCTTGATGTTTAAACACTAATTTCGGTCACTTTAAGGGAAATGATTATTATTTTAATTTGTTTTAATAGCATGTTACATCACAGTTATTAACTGTGATGTAACATGCTATTAAAACAAATTAAAAACGATTGTAGTCGTACTTGAAGGGTCAAAAAAAATTGTGCTCAAATGAATAATGGTCCGAACGCGATCAGCGAATAGATATTTTTGTCGATTCAGTGACAAGGACGTCGCGGATGCTGATGATGTGGCAGAGATGGGAAAACTCACACCACAGAATGCTCACATTCCTCACGTTCTGTTTATAGTCCAGGAATTTTCGCTTTTGAAATTGGAAAAAAATAATATAAAGCTGAAAATGTCAATAAGTGTTAAAATATCTGCATTCTGTCTGTAAAAAAGTTACAATGTTACCCTTGAGCAAAATAATTTTTTTTTTACAAAAGCCTCGTGATACTGAATTCATTTATGAGGCTATTTTCATATGTTAAGTCTTTGTCAAAGATTACATGCAAAATGGTTAATAAATTTATCAATGACTACCACCAAATAGCAATTAAACATGTTCAAATAACACAATATCCAAAATAAATATGCAGTACACATGTTATTGTATTTATTTCGTAATACACTATAAGCCAAAACATCACATCACCTGATAACATGCAGTGAACAAACAAACACAAAACAACATCTGTGTGAGTCTTGCCTAATTACTGCACCTCATTCATGGGGTACTAGGGTGATTGCTAGTAGTAGTAATTTTTGCCATTAGGGTCATTAGGGATCTGTTCCGTCAGTTGGATGTTGTATGGCATGGTACGGAAGCACTAGTCTACAGCAATCATCCAAGGGAAGCTGCAGCCTCCTCGTATCTGGTGGCCATAATCTTCGGGTGGATTGCCAGTTGCGTACCCATGTTCCTTCGCTCAACTGAGGTGCTAATGCAGCTCTCGCATCAGTGCTGGCACTGGTGTAGGCTATGGTTGCCTTAAATAACCGGCATTAGGTCTCTCACGTGGGATGAATGGAGTTACCCAGAGGGAGTTATCCTTCCTATTGTTACTCTGGGGACTATCCGACCCGAGGATAGCGGAGCTGCGCAAAATGAGTTTCAGCATTAAATTGCACAGCGAAACCCAAGTCTCCGGCCGTCTGGGCATGTCTGGGGGTAGATCCCCTAGAAATGCCCAGAACCCCTTATCGGGCGAGGGAAGGAAAACGCTATCAATAACCCACCATGCCCTATCACCCTCACATCGTCATCTGTACATCATTTCATCTCATCAATTGACTACAACGTTTTTATCGTATTACAATGTCACTTAAAAGACCTTTTGTGCCGAAAAGTGACGTAAAGCAAATGATTTACTACTACTACTACCTCATTCCCATGCCGCCAATTGTGCAGAGGAAGGCAAACATGTACAGCCACTTCCAGTTATGCAATCACCTTCGCAACCACACAGAATTATTAGGCCGGGCCGTAGGCCAGGAGCCATTACATTAAATCAGCATCGGTGCAGTACAATCTCCGATGGTTACTTCGCTACTGAAATCTCCTCATGATATGAGGACGATAGCAGTAAAATATAATATTTTAAGTATATAGTGGATATGACGTTAAATTGGTTAGTGCTATGAATGATTTTGCAAGTTGAAATCAACTTATTTACTTGGAGACCGGATTCAAATACAAATATATTTGTCCCTATAAAATGAAAATAGATGGGTTTTATAGTAAAATGACGATGCATGGGCCCACACCTTGATATTCAGATAGGTTTTATTTAACCAGTTTGCATTTGATACCAACCTTCGTGGGTCAACTATTTTATATATTTTCCCCTGGTTGTTATCAGTTCTTGCCGCTGATGTGGACATCATGTAAACTTCACCTGAAAAGTAAACATGTAAGAATAACATTTATATAATAGTGTTGTTTTGCTATAGGACGCTGACCATTTTGTCCAGGTTAATCGTACATACAGTACTGCTAACGTGTATGGCAACGCTGACACGACATTAGTGCAGGTGATGCGAGTGCTGTGACCAAGTGTGCGCACCGTGTGTGTACCTGGTGTAACTACTTATCATGGAAGTTGTTTATGTGATATAAAAAGTATACCTACATGACTTCTTACGCTGAGTAGAAACATATGAATTTGAAATTCCAACCACTTGATAAGTTGTGTCTCTAATTTGATTAAAACATAATTTATGACAGTCTAACAAATTGAATGTTCTTTTCTTTTTCAAATTATCTTGTTTGAAGGATTAATAAAAGACTTTTAACCCTTTAAACCCTCACGATGCATTAAAGCATCATTTTACATCCCCTAAAACAGACCTTATTTTCCTACAACAAAGGGTTTTAAAACGATTCGCGGCTTGTAGTGGGTGAATATGACAATGGTAAATTCAGGCCTGAAAGGGTTAAAGACGTGATTAGCACTTTAACCCTATCAGCACGTTGACTGTCTTTAGGCGTCAGAAACAGACGCCTAAAGACGATCCCCACACTGAAGGAAATAAAAATTATCAATGGCCGTAGACTCAAAACATAGGTATTCAAATGAAGCAAAAAGAGCTAACTAAGACATTTCTGATAATTTCAAATATAAAACCCCCTTCGTTTCCGTGGTTTATACATGGTTTACACAAAAAGATCTCAGCGATCTAATTGGTTAACATTAGCTTAAATAAATAATGGGACGTATGTCACACTTAACATTGTGACAGCTACGTCTGTTTCATTTACAGATTTATTCTTACCATCAGCGTCTTCGCCAAACGAGAGGATACGTGAATGTGACTGATACGAGCTGATCAAGCCGTTAAAACAGACATCAGACTCGCAAAGGAAGATCTGCTCATTTGACCATTGTCCAGTACTTTGGTCCTCCACGAGCTTGAACAATTTTCTAAAAGAAACACATAATTAACAGTGTTATATGTAATTGGAATTATGATGCTCAAGAGTTCTGAACAAGGTTTCAAACAACTCAGCAAAAACACAAGATACTGGGCCTAAAGCAATAGTCAACTGATGATTATTTGCGGGACACTGCGGTCCCACAATTCAAAGTGACCCACTCCCATCTTGTGGGGTCAAGTACACAAAGTCAAATACAAATACAAATACGAGGTCCTCAAAAATATCAAATACAAATACAAATATGTGAACTTCAAAATATTCAAATACAAGTACACTTGTTCAAATACAAATACAAATACATTTTTTAAACGTCTTGTGTTTGCTGGGGTGTATGACATCCCTCCCATAGCTTAGTGAGTTCAACCTGCAGACCATTTCGGCCCCACATATTATAATTCTGTGAAACTCAATGACCTTGGCCTCCTTTATTTTCACCGAGCTGAGTAATACAAGGAAGTGGGGAGGGGTGTTATATAACCTTGTTTTCACCGAGTGACGTCACTGCGTTTCACAGAATAACGTCATTATATACCTAACATTCCTTATCAGATGAATAAGGTCAATATGGCATCGTGATATACTGTCAATTGGATATAAATAGTCTATTAAAATTGTAAGTAGGTAGTGTGAAATGAAATGAAATGAATCGGGCTTTAGGCCACTTTTGTGCACATACAGGCTAAATTGGGCCAGGAGAACCTCCTGAGGATGGTGAGATGAGTGAGATGACACTGCCCTTCAGACACAGGATTCGAAATTCAAACCCTGGAGGTCTGAGGCCGAGCACGCTACCTCTCGGTCACAGAGGCTCTCCACAATACTAAGTTTTAGGAGGGGATGGGGAAGAAAATTTTTTGTTTCTTTCAAACCGCCGAGACCGGGAACCGAACCCCGAACTCTGGCGTGAAAGGCAGCGGTGCTAACCACTACCCTAGGGTCCCCGCCCAGGTAGTGTGAAGTTAGCGTATATTAATTAAAAATACTTGTTTTCCAGTTGTAATTTGCAGAATGAGTCTCTGAGCTGTGCAATGTCACTCCCTTACCCTTCATCCATCGTCATCAAATCGAGCAGACCACTGTGACAGCACCCTGTTATGTAATCACTCGTCAAACACAGGGCATGGCAATCTTGTTTTTTTTTTATTCTGGGCCAGTGTTGTAGACCGTAGACCAGCAATAACGCAATATTTGGTCAGTACCTCTTACTGGGCAAGTGCGGTGATCACTTTTTAAGTGCGAAAGGCTGATATCTTCACAATTAATTATAACAAAATTAATACCTGTTGTCATTGATTAATCGTACAGAAAATAAATTTAATTAAGGTGGTATGTAGCCACACGCGAAAAAATCCTTATTACTTCATATCCACTAAGAATAAACACAGACTAGCAAATAAAAACCGCTACATAAATATACCGGACTCACATAAAATAATTAAATGGATGTAAAACAATTATTCAACAGGTCTAGTGAAAGTCATAAATGATAACTCATTTGTTATAAAAAAATATGACAGTATCACATTTTTTTATATAATTATTCGTATATATTTCACAGTGTATGCGCTGTGAGTTATTTAATAACACGGTTTTATTTTGAGTATAATTTCAACTCATGTGATATGTTTTGTCATGTAGAAAACCAAGGATATACCAAATAACTTAACAGCGAGAGGAAGGTTAATTTACTGTGATTACTGGTGTGCTCGGTGAAGTGACCACACGGTTCACACCCTACGAATAACATTTTACATGCAACGTCATTACTAAATTCACATGCATTAGTAGTACCGGTATTTTGTATTCCTTTATGAAAAATTATAGCAAGTAATAGGATTTGATTATTATTTTTTAATTCGAGTTTAACAAGCTTTTATAAAAAGCAGAATAGGACATCTCTTAGGAACTAGAAAGTAGCGAGGGGATTAGACAATAATCTCAGGTGCCGTATGATGCATTGAAGGCTACGGCCCAAAAAACGGTGATAATTAATTCGGTTCATTGGAACTATCATTGCTGCTTAGCTATAATCCCTGCTGAATGTATTCCTTCCTTCACAGTATCACCTATATTAAACCTTTTTTTTAAACTTTTTGCAAATGTAAGTTCGATTGAAAAAAAAAAAATATTTGTAATTTCGATATTTAATATTAAATAAAATTACAATCACTCAGAACAAGTATTTAGGTTGTTTTGGTCAGTAGGGTCCGTCACACACAGGGCTTCTAATAAAGTGTAAATAATAAAATACAGTTTATGCATGGATTCACACATCACCTCCGACAAAAGACATTAAGACAATAATGCGAATAGAACATTGGTATATATATGCAAGACAGCTCTATATTGAGGAATAAAATATCTATAATGTAATAAAGATATCAACTGACATTTGTGTTTTGTATTATTTTGTACAGAGACCCGTTATTATTACACCCGTTATTTTTCACAATGTTTTAATTTTTGCGAGGACAAATTCATTAATTTAAAAATCTCGCGAAAATTAATATTATAATAAAAAAAACCGATACAACTGCTATCTATGGACTCTATCAAAACTCAAAAAACAATGTATATCTTCGCCGATAGTAAGTGAACGTGAATACAAATAACTCTAGGATAGAATACATAATCTCAAAAATATCAAAAATATTAGAAAAACAATTCATTTGTATGAATATATGACAGCCTACAATTTGCTTCACCAAAAACAATCGGGTTTTAGAGCCAATCATTCATGCGAGACTGCACTTACTCTCATGGTAGACACGTGGCTCTCAGCATTAAATAGAGGCAATGAAATCGGGTTATTGCTAGTAGATTTATGCAAAGCATTTGATCTAGTAGATCATAATATCTTGATTAAAAAACTTAAACTTGAAAAATGTAGCTCCGTAGCGTTAAACTGGTTTGAATCTTACCTTAGAAATAGAAAACAGTTTGTAGTCATAAATGGTACAAAATCAAACCCATTAAATATAAAATTAGGGGTACCCCAAGGATCGATCCTGGGCCCACTACTTTTTATTATTTTCATCAACGATATATCTCTAGAAAAATACTTAAGTGACATCAACCTATTCGCAGATGATGCAGTTGAGAGTGTTGAACACAAAACCAAAGATAAAATAATTAAAAAAATACAAGAATGTGCAGTCAGTTTGGATATATGGTGTCTTTAAAACAAAATAGTACTCAGCATTGAAAAAACTAAAACCTTATTTATATCTAATAGAGAGAAATCTGTTCAGATAAATACTAATTGCAATTTAGCAAATGTAAAAATAGGTAATACTATAATTGATGAAGTGAACAGTACAAAACTACTAGGGGTTAATGTAGACAATACTCTCTCCTGGACTATGCAGGTCGCTCAGGTCAAAAAGTGTACCTACTACCGTTTATTCCTGTTCAGAACGATTAGAAAATACTTGCCATTAGAAACCAGGATTAAATATTATGATTATTATGTTAAACCACTCATTGAATATTGTAGCTCAGTTTGGGGTATCTGCTCGAAAGAAAATCAGACTAAAATCATTAAAATCCAAAAGAAAGCAGCAAGATTAATACTAGAAGCACCTCCCCTAACCCCAAGTAAACAAATGTTTCAACAGCTAAAATGGTTACCGTTTGATGAAATAGTAAAATTTAAGAAGGTTAGTCTTGTCTATAAAGCAGTTAATGGTAATGCGCCTCAATATATACAGACTATGTTTACTAATATTAAAGACAATTCGAATTATTCACTTAGATCTTCAGCCAATAAAAAATTATTCGTTCCTAGAACACATCATAAATCCTTATCATACACAGACGTAATTATATGGAACGCCTTACCAGAAAACATAAAATCTTCAAAAACATTTACCAAATTCAAGAACTTGTACATTAAAAAAACTTAAGAAGAAAATAAATATAGATAATATTAAGTAATTCGCCGATACAATGTAGCATATATTGTTCAACAACTATGTTATTCAATTTTGTATATATATTATCATTATTGCTTGTACATAGCTTACACTGCTCCGCAGAGACAAGAGGCAGTATCTGCTTACTTGTATAGTAAGCAGATGCTGCTTTTTGCCTTTGCACGGCAGTACATATACATGTTTTAAAGACGCTTTTCTGATTATGCTGTATATATATTATTACTTTATTCATTATTACTTATGTATTATGTATTTTGTATTTTTGAATGTTTGAGGGCCCCAATGAAGATGGGCAAATGCTCATTGGGTTTACCTTTTTTAAATAAAGATTTTTTTATTATTATTATTATTATTAATCAATGTGTATATTCACTGATCAAACATGTCGGTGATTGGAACCGTTTTTTTCTAATTTCTAGTAATGTGTTTGTATAACAATACCACAGTTCATTGCCACCGCCAAACTAGCACTAGATGCTACGCTAACGCTGATTCAACGTTGGCCAGCTAGGCTACCTTTTGCTAGGCTACCTTTTGCTGACTGAACATTAAACCAACGTTTGAGGAAAGGCGTATGTCAGTTGAGAAGGTCAGCACCTGTCGCGTAGCCTATAGCTGTTGCCTGTTGCCGTAATTGGCATTTCGTAAGAGGGTGTGGTGACAGTAATACTTTGTGATAACGATGGATGAGGGGAGTCGTTGATTTCACGGCTGAGTAAGCACCATTGAAATGTAATATTTAACTGTAATGCCTAGTTACGAAATAAAAAATAAACAAATAAACAAATATTATTTATTTATATTGTTATTTTTAATTATAGTAGATTGTAATTAGTTAGATTGTTTTTTTGTCATAATGACAGACCCTAAGCGTACAGAAGGATTATCACCTGTGTAGCGTGATTACACCTTTGCAATCCCAAAAGACAAATTGTTATGCAATATAATATAGTAAGACAAAGTATAACAACTACATCACTAATTCCTGTATTAATTTCGCCTATTTAAGTTAATAATTAGAGGATATATTTTTACGCGATGAAGTATACATTTATATCCAATTAAGGGACAGTTATTAACTTACACAGGGTTATGAACATTGTTTTTATTATCAGAAACAGTGAATTTGGGCTGATGAGACGAAAGGGTAGTTATGACACAGTCCTACCCAGCAACACGTTATCACTGTTATAAAACGACGAACATTGGTTCATAAGGTGGGACCCTAAGGAAATTGTCAGAGCTGCTTTGTCAACTGACTCATTCTTTGAGGTCTGGGAGGTTACCCAGTGTAATGCTGAATATGTGGCAATGTCCATGTCGTGATTGATAAGTGTTAAAACCCACCCACTCACTGACACAGCCAACCGGACAGCTGGTGCCGTGTGTGGGTGAATAAACGCAACTCATCGTCTGTCCGCAACGATCTTGCCCTCATTGTATGATATAATACCATTATCAGTCATACACTGAAGGCATCAGGGAGTTTTATCCGAAGAATTTCAGCATCCTGTCTGCTGAAATTCCACGGTTTTACCCTGTCGTGTTGGCTCGGGGGCTAACGATTCTATTAAAGCTATTGCCGGTAACTCCAAATGACGCTGAAGCAAATACAAGGACAGACTAAGTATTTGACGACGTAATAACTGAGATTGAAGGTAAAACCAAGGAATTTCACTATTTTCAGAGCAATGAGACATTATGACAAACTCAACAACTTTTAGCATTTATCAGAGGTATAGGTTGTAATAAAAGAAATACCCATTAAATGCTAACAGTTGAAAAATGATGAATTAACTACATTTCACAAGCTGGACCACGACAACAACGGACAACGGACGACACTATATGTGACAACAATATCTGAGTAAAAGAAGAGTTATGAAATTAAACACAAACATGTAATGGTTGGCTATATGGGGACTACTATTTATAGTAAGCCCCTATTGTCTTAAAACTACTCTCAGCGCGCTAGGGTTCCATCAATCAAAAAGAACATTGGTTCAATGCAGTTTCAATGCCTCGGGAGCTGGACATGAAGTGAATTAGCAATTAGACTTCACTTTTATCTTTGAAAATTAAACCCCTGACGTATCCCACTTGCTCACGCCTCACTGATTTGGGAACACATGCCCAACACAGACGTAGGCCTACCTAGAGGACCATCTAATTAACACCCTTTGAGGCTAACATTATTGATTATAATGCTATGCTAAAACAAACTACAGATATGCAAATAGTGCATGCCGTAAATGCTAAAGATTTAAATACAAGCTTGTGAAATGGTACTGAAGATAAACACTATTGGATTAAACATGATATTGATTTTTTTAAGCCCAGTAAATACGCTTGGTCAACTTTGTGAAAAAATTGTATTTGAATTATATTTGATCAAATACATCAAATACAGGGATCAAATACAAATACAAATACAGGCCTCTTCAAAAAGTCAAATACAAATAGAAATACGCTAAATTAAAATACAAATACGCAAATACAAATACGTATTTGACCCCATCCCTGTTTGCTACCGTCAGACTCCTGGATATCAAGTATATGTGCTATGAGTTCAGAACCCCCCACCTCCCCGGCCAACTGAAGCAGCCCGGACGATCTGACCTGAGTGTGACCTCCACACTACAGTCAGTAAACCGTTGATGTCATAATGAATATTCATGTTGCTCGCACCCCTCCTTTTCGTATAGGCTTCACACACACCTGTTATCAAGAGCAGGCTGGTCTGACCTGATGGGGCAAGGTGCCCACTCCAAGCCTTGCCCAACAGTCATGAACAAGATCATATCGAGCGCTGCATTAGGGGCTTTAATCATAGTGAAACTATATACTTGAGCGACATCTATGGGTAATAATTCAAACAACTGTAAGCTAGAAGCCAATGATATTGCTTTTATATATAGTCAGGCTCTTTGACGACCTTAGGTTGTACTATCTATGTGTGTACATCTGCTATGTTGATATGGCGACTGGTGCGGCCAGCTGATCATGCAGGCAGAATCAGGCCACTTTTCTTAGTTTTGCGGCCTGCAACCTACAGATTGCAGGTGATTTTGAATATATATTTTTAGACCCAGCGTGAATGAAGATGTAGCCTAGTCTAGGCATACACTGTATGCCCTATACACATACATGATGCAATGTAGGCCCCCATAGATAACTGATAGATGCTGGCCCACGCATGCACGTATGGGACCCTAGGATATCCATCACCATATTGATATATAATTTTAATCTCCTTAGAGAATCGCATCAGCGAGACCCAACTTCAAGTGGGTGACAATTCCAGTTAAATAATTTGGAGGTTAGCAAGTTGAACGATATGCACGCCTATGGTCGTTATTAATCTTTTTTATTACCAGGTTAAATCACAGTTATTGAGAGTGAAAAATGTGTGTTTGCAAAAGTTTGGTCTTAAATTACACAAGTATGAGTAATATACCTCATTGTGCCCACCACGTTTTCGCTGTTTAATGGTCATTGATAGGAATATCTACTCATCTGAAAATGTGGAGCATACATACAAGTCTAGATTTATTGTCCCGTGATGTTTTTAATTCATTCCAGCTCTAACTCAGTTTTGACTGAGAGATGTCACACTGGCTTTCTGTCTATTTTTTCACGCTTCCTTTTGGCCATTTTTGCATCAGCGATAGGCAATAACTATAGGCTATTCCATGATACTGAAGGCAGTTGAGCTACTGAAGCGAATTGTTTTTTTCAAAGCAGCATGAGGCCGGATTTTTTTGTCAAAATAAAAGCCAGATTATTTCTTCAGAAAATCTTTCACTCTCCCCCCTTCCCACACATGATCTTTTAATGAACCTCGAACTTCAACGATTACCTCAAAGGTGATGTCTTCACTTTATTACTTATCATGTCACACTGCATAATGTACTGTTGTAGCCTATCACACTTTCTCTGAGATGAACATACACCTACAGAACTCTGAATGGATCGATAATCTTTTCACATCTGGTATGGGATGAGGTATGCCAGTCACCCCCTCCCCCACCAATAAAATTATTCACCCTTACAGCACTGATGTCGAGTACAGTGATATTTCTGTTTTTTATTACCCCTTTGTAAATAATTTCTTCATTTGTCACACTGATACTATGTGGTGACTTTATTTTCACAAATTCAAATAATTTCGACTCACTTGAAGTTGTGAGTCGCGATAGCGAAACACAACTTCAAGCGAGTGAAAATTTAAATTGAATAGTTAATTGCATCAGATTGCACTAAGCAACTCATTTCGTGTTTAGACTCGATGCCAAATGCGACACCGCGTCCTTCTATCAAGACAGAATCAAACCTTTTGATATTAACTGATCACCTCTAACACCTGGCTATACTCACCCAGACGTATAGTCCCCGTAGATGTACCAGCCCATCATGTTAGGACTCTGGCACCCTCTGTACACGTGTCCCCCTGTCACTGATTTACCCACCGAGTGACTGTACACATGGATCGGCAGCACCTCGTTCTCTGGGTAAAAATTTAAATGAATTTTATTCATTGGCTGACGCAATTTGGCTGCGAATAAATAATTATATCATATATCCCTTGAACTAACTGTTAAGCCTTTGACTGCTGAGCATGACCACAGTCATTTAAATAATATGTTTAATCAAGCAATAATATTACCGTTATTGAGAACATAATGCGGTTTGTAACTTCAAGCTTTGGTCTCAAATCAAACAATTTTCCCCCACTTGAAGTTGTGGCTAGCGGTAGCGAGACACAACTTCAAGTGTGTGAAAAATTAAATTAGATAACTTGGAGGGGGAGGGTTAAAGGGGTGAGGACTTATTATTACCAATATTTCCTTCACAATTAGCACCCCCGAAGCATTGCAGCCCCTCACGTAGGTTCCAGCCGTAGTTGCCACCGGCCTCTATGATATCAATCTCCTCCCACTGTGACTGGCCCACGTCTCCACAGATCATACGTCCTCGACCTTCACCTGTAAGCACACCAAATATTGTAATGCAGAAAAATTAACAAAATTGATTCAGATAAAAAATATCTCAACGGAAAGGTAATTATGCATTCGGTGTATATCGGGTGACTTTGTTTACCAGTATCCTCCTCATCAGTAATCACTCCCACGGGCAGTGCCTTTCGCTCACTCACAGACACTACCCACATTGTAGTCTCCCGCCAATAACGCCACTGGCTCTGGTTTGGCGGGTAGAGTATAGCTGCAAGGCAGCGCACACAGGTTATGATAATTTTAATCACTTCATGGTCTGTGGCTGGTCAATTCCCACCATCTTACACTGGCGACATTAATTGCAAACCCAAGCACATATATATCAGTGGCTGCTCAGTAACATAAGACATTGCCCCGATGTTGGGCCTACAGCCTACTGCATTTGCCAAACATTAGCCCAAAATCGGGCCAAGGCCTCATGTTTACTGGCTATAGCCTGACCCTCTTGCAGGTGTGCACCGACGAAACAGTGAACAGCAAACAATGTTTTGTTTCTTGTATATGTCAAGTATAATAATGATGACTCACATGTACAGAGGGCGCTCCGATACGAGCACATGGAAATACCCATAGCCTGTCACAAGAGTAACACTGCGGATGCAGACGCGTATCCAGATTCACAATTGGAAACAGAGCTAATACTTGAATATGCTATATCAACAGATCAACACAGTTTGCTAGTTCTTTGCCAAAAACGCAGCGGATTCACGATAAACGTCAACAAGTGTGATGTAGGGGCCTACACGAGGAATATCAACGAGGTTTTCACTCTCGTAATGAAACAACGTTATTTTGACAACAACAAGAAACAACGTTCATCAAACTAGGTCATGCTTATTACCTGTGACGGGGTGCCCCTCGTCAAAATCACAGCGCCACGGATTACGCAGTCCGTATGCGAAGATCTCCTTTCTCCACGGGGATGAGCAGGTGTCGCACGCATAAGGATTGGATGAAGGGATGCTATACGCCAGGTTACCATCCGTGTTGTCCACATCAACTCTCAGCAATTTACCCAGTAAAGATTCCCTGCGAAGAAATACGCATATATACTTCATCAAACCAATATGTATGGAAGAAAATACCTTAACAGTTTGAATAGCACTTGAATTTGAAAAACTCATTTTGTAGATGATGAGAAAACACATTGTCAATTTGACAATGTGTTTTCTCGCCATCTACAGAATGCCCTGTGATCAATTATCTTTCATTCAAGCATAATTGATCACAGTGAAAAATTGATGAAAGAAAAATGACCTGTTCTGAGCAAAACCTTGAGGATCACCGCCGCTACCACCATCTCCCAGAAATATGTAAAGATAACCATCCAGTCCAAACAGCAGCTGATTATAAAATATATATATCAAATGTTTTATGTTATATAAAAAAGAACATAGAAAAAGATAAGGACAATTTAAGTGGATGGTGTACTTATTCGGCAATTAATCATAAATATCTTTGACCCTTACAGCGCGGGGAGCGACTTTAGTCGTCAGAATCTGCGTTTAGACGTCAGATTCTGACGACTAAAGTCGATCCCTGCACTGTAAGAGCAAACATATTTATAATGGCCGTATG